>JAANYP010003814.1:196560-219597 GCA_020465985.1 Centrapalus pauciflorus | reverse complement strand
AGAACATTTCTGGTTGGAAGTGCAGAATGATGCTCTACCTAGAGAATCTGGATGTACAACTACCAGAAATTGTAATGGAGGGTCCCTATGTGCCAACCTCTGTTACAACAATAACTCCTGCTGTTGAAGGAGCTGCTCCTGAGATCAGAACATTTGAGAAAGCAAAAGCTCAATGGTCTGATGAAGACAAAAGACTGGTGGCTCTTGATGCAAAGGCCAGAAACAATCTGGTCATCTCTCTACCTGATGATGTGTTCAAACAGGTTGAGAAGATGAAGACTGCCAAAGAGACGTGGGATACTTTGTGTACCGTCTATGATGGACCCACAATCACACTTGACAACAGGATTAACAATCTTGTTAGACAGTGTGAACTCTTCTTTGCAAAACCAAAGGAGACTCTCACTGAAACCTACACCAGGTTTACTACTCTTGTAAATGATCTCAAAGCTGTTGGGATCACCAAGGACAGCCTGACTTTGGTAAACAAATTCTTAGATGTTCTGCCTGAAGAATGGAATTATTTTTCTACAATTTTAAGGAATTCAGGTACCATCAAAAGTATGGATCTTGTTAACTTATATGGATCCTTACTAAATGATGAGCAATCAAGGCAATAGAAGAGAAATGCCTTGGAAATATCTAAGAAAGGTGCAGCCTTTGTGGCTAGTGTGAGACAACCTGTAAATCAAGTGAGTGATGTGTTCATTCAACCTGATCAACAGGCTGATGATAAGGAGGAAATATCTGATGAGGAAGACAATGCAGATAGTGCTGAACTGGATGATGAGCAGATGATAGCCATGCTTGTCAAAAGGTTCAATAGGAAGAGGTTTGGAAGAAACATGCTACAGGGAAGCTCAAATGCTGTAAAAAAGAAAGCATTTGACAAGACCAAAGCTGAGTGCTTCAAATGTGGCAAAACTGGCCATATAGCTGCCGACTGTGTGTCAAAAGCTGTTGGTCAGACATCCAAACCACACAAGACAAACAAGGATGATGGCTACAGGGTTAAGTACCTTATGGCCATGGCTAAACTAAGGAAGTTAGAAAACTCAGTGGTTTCTAACAGGCAAAAGGGACTAATGGCTGAAACTTGTGACTGGGAAGAGTCTGATTCATCATCTGATGAAGAAGACAACAACTGTCTGATGGCCAACACTGATGTCCCATCAACAAGCAATTTCAAACAAGATCTGGCTGAAGCTGAAGCTTTCAGCAGCTTGGAGAATTGGAACCCTACAATGATGTATAAGGTACAAAATTTTATGGATTACAGTTCTGAAGAAAAAGTTAAAATGTTTGAATATATGCTTGTTGATCTAAAAGCTGCTGTTGAGAAGCATGCTGTTTTATTATCTGAAATCTCTAAGCTTAAAACTGATATTGAAACAAAGTCTAGTAAACTGGACAGCTTCCATAAGTTGGAAGCTGAGCTTGATGAATTAAAACACATCAATTCCATTTTACTGGAAGAAAAGAGATAAACAGATATAAAACATGCTAAGCTTCAAAAGATAGTTGACTCTTGGTGCCAATCTGCACAAAAAGTCAGCCACTGCATAAGTCAGCATATTCCTGCACAAATCCAAGCCTATCTTGGAGGGGATCTTGACACAGCAGCTTCCATTGTTGAGGTTAATAATTTAAAAGAAGACTTGTCCACTCTTGGTGAGCTTCCAAACACTTTTATTCAAAAAGTGAATGGTAAATTAATCTCAACAAACAGGTTTGTCAGGCCTCAAAACACTGACAGCTTGTGTGAACCCAGCTCAAAAGCTGTTGATGAAATCAGTCTTTCATCTAATAAGCTTGCTAAGTGTTCTGCCGATTCACACAAGCAAAAGAAAGGAAAGCATGTCCAAACTGCAGCTGTGGACACCAAACCTGTTGACAAAACAGACTTTGGGTCTAAAGCTGGTGTAAAAAGGCATACTAATCCTTTTAATGCTGAACACTTTGAAAATAAGTTTTCAAAGGGAAAGCAGTCTGCCTTTAACAAGAGTAAGTCTCAGGTTGAAGGCAAAACTGCTGTGATTTCAAATAAGTTTTCTAATCATAGTGGTAAACTGGTTTTTAATGAGAATAAGTATTTAAAAACCAGGAATAATGATTATGTTGATAGGCAACATCAATCACATCTCAGGAAGAGCAAAGGCAAAACCATTGCTCAGCCTGAGAGATCTGGGAATAAGTTTCCTAAACATGTGGAAGGTCAAAAGCCAATCAAGCTTCCTATCTTTGATATCTGCCCTCCTAAAAAGAGGAAAGAAGAGACAGGCAAAGCTGTGGCTATTGAACTTTCCACTCAAGCTGTTGATTCATCAAAAAGTAATAAGTTTGCTAAATCTACTGATGGAATCAATAGAAATAACTCAGAATGTGTTTCTGAAAAGTCTTTTTCCAAAAATACTAAAAGAAGAAAATGTTATAAATGTGGAATGAAGACACATTTGGCCAAAGACTGTCCTGAAACTGTGGACATGAGGCCTGCTGACTATGATGTTTCCCTCACTGCCAACATAAACAGTGTTGGAAACATCTTAGCCTATGAGAGTGGTATTCAAGCTGATACCATTCAAATAGGAAATATTAGTGTTGACATCACAAGTCCATCAACAAATGTTGATGAAGTAGGAGAACTCATCTCTGTGATGAGTTCCCCTAAAAGTATCTAATATTCTTCTTATCAATCTGCAGGAAAAACAACCATCCCAGGTTTGGTACTTGGACAGTGGCTGCTCAGGGCATATGACTGGTTGTAAGAACCTGCTGATTGATCTCAGGCCTGTAAAAGGGCCAAAAGTCACATTTGGTGACAATGTACAGGGATCCACTGAGGGATATGGAACTCTTAAAGCTGGTGCTGCAGTGTTCAAAAGAGTAGCCTATGTGGTTGGGCTAAAACATAACCTTGTTAGCATAAGCCAACTGTGTGATGCTGGCTATAAGGTTAACTTTGATGAGCACCTGGGTTACATATTGGATCCCCAAGGCAAAGTTATGCTGTGTGCTCAACGAAAGAAAGGTGTATATGTTGTGGACATGCAATCTGCTGATCCCACAACTGAAACCTGCTTTCTCACAAGAACAAATGCAAACTTAAACTGGTTATGGCAGAAAAGGCTGTCACATCTGAACTTCAAGAACATCAACAAACTCTGTAAGAAAGAGTTGGTGACAAGTTTGCCTTCTATGACCTTTGTTAAAGATAAACTCTGCACAGCTTGTGAGAAAGACAAGCAGAGAAAATCATCATTTAAATCCAAACATAACTTCTCTATTGATACTCTTATCTTCTTAATCCATATGGACTTGTTTGGACCTGTTAATGTCCCAAGTCTAGAAGGAAGAAGATACACTCTAGTAATGGTTGATGAGTTCTCCGGGTACACATGGGTTATCTTCTTGAAGAGCAAAGGAGAGGCTGCTAGAGAAATTATTGGATTTGTGAAAAAGATGGAAATGCTGAACTCTGCCCAAGTAAAGCAGCTTAGAAGTGATCATGGTACTGAATTCAGAACCAGTACTCTTGAAGACTTTTGTGAAGAGAAAGGAATTACTCAAAACTTTTCAGCTGTAAGAACTCCACAACAAAATGGAGTTGCTGAAAGGAGAAACAGAACTCTCATTGAAGCTGCTAGAACCATGCTGTGTGCATCAGGTTTACCTTCATCATTCTGGGCTGAAGCTGTTAACACTGCCTGCTTCACTCAAAACAGATCCTTAGTGGTGAAAAGGTTCAACAAGACTCCTTATGAGCTGATCAAAGGGAGGAAACCAAATGTCAGTTACTTCCATGTATTTGGTTGTCCCTGCTTCATTCTGAATCAAAGGGATCAACTGGCAAAGTTTGAACCAAAAGCTGATGAAGGTGTGTTTGTTGGCTACTCTGCTATCTCTAAAGCCTACAGAGTGTACAACAACAAAAGAAAGGTGATAGATGAATCTATCAATGTCACCTTTGAAGAGTCCAAGAATGCTACCACCAAAGCTGTTCCTGAATCAGTTTCAGGAGAATTAAACTTTGATGATCTGATGCATTCAAACAATGAAGAGGACTCAAAAGCTTCCACAACACCCAGTGTGGAACCTGTTAATCATGATGGGCATGATGGTGATTATATAAATACACCCTGTGTGAATAAGTGTACTGACCTAATTACAACTGCATGTCCTGAACCTATCAATGCTGATTTTCCTGGTTCCTCTGCTGATATGTTCAACAGTGGCCAGTCATGTTCAACAAGTGAGCAGGCTCAAGACAACAGTGTGTCTGAAAATCTTGAGAGCTGTTCAACAGGACCTGCTGAAGCTGCTGATAACTCAGGAGAATCATCATTGAAGAATGATCCTAAGTGGATCAGATGTCACCCCAATGATCAAATAATTGGTGACATCAACAAAGGGGTACAAACAAGGTGGGACAGCTTAGGGAACTTCTGTATGTTCTCTAGTTTTGTTTCACTAATGGAGCCAAAGAAAGTGGATGAAACACTAAAAGATGCCAATTGGATCACTGCCATGCAAGAAGAACTCAATCAGTTTGAGAGAAACAAGGTATGGAAGCTGGTTCCTGCACCTAAAGGCAAAACTATAATTGGCACTAAATGGGTTTTCAGAAATAAGATGGATGAGCAAGGTCATGTCATAAGAAATAAGGCAAGACTGGTTGCTCAAGGTTATAGACAGGAGGAAGGCATTGCCTATGATGAGACATTTGCTCCTGTGGCCAGACTAGAAGCAATTCGTTTGTATCTAGCCTACGCTGCTCATAAGAGCATTAAGGTATTTCAAATGGATGTGAAGAGTGCATTTTTAAATGGAAAGCTGCAAGAAGAAGTTTATGTCAAGCAGCCTCCAGGTTTTGAAAATGAACATCATCCAGGTTTTGTCTATAAGTTGGACAAAGCTCTCTATGGTCTCAAACAAGTCCCTAGAGCCTGGTATGACACTCTTACTGAGTTCCTTATGAGCAATGGATATTCCAGAGGTAAAGTGGATACTACACTGTTCATAAAAAAGGTGAAATCTGATATTATGCTTGTTCAAATTTATGTGGATGGTATAATATTTGGTTCTACCAATGAGCAGTTATGCAAGAATTTTTCATTACTCATGAAATCTAAATATGAAATGAGTATGACGGGAGAACTTACTTTCTTTTTAGGATTACAGGTTAAACAAACCTCAACTGGAATTTTCATAAATCAAAGAAAGTATATCTTAGATCTCTTGAAAAAGTTTAAATTTGATCAAAGTTCTCCTATTAAAACCCCAATGGCAACCAATGTAAATTTGGATGCTGATACCAGTGGCAAAGCTGTTTCAGTAACAGCTTACAGAGGTATGATTGGGAGCTTGCTATATCTAACTGCTAGTAGACCTGATATTATGTTTGCCACCTGTCTGTGTGCTAGGTTCCAAGCTGATCCAAAGGAATCTCATCTAGCTGCTGTTAAGAGAATCTTCAGATACCTGAAGGGTACACCCGGTTTGGGTCTTTGGTATCCCAAAGATCCAGCCTTGAACTAACAGGTTATTCAGATTCTGATTTTGCAGGCTGCAGGCTAGATAGGAAAAGCACAACAGGTGGATGTCAACTCCTTGGTGGTAAGTTGATAAGTTGGTGCAGCAAGAAGCAGAACTCAGTGTCTACTTCTACTGCTGAAGCTGAGTACATTGCTGCTGGAAGCTGCTGTGGGCAGATTCTGTGGATGCAGCATCAGCTTGAAGATTATGGGCTTGTGTATAGGAAAATTCCTATTCTGTGTGATAACACAAGTGCCATAGCCATTTCCAACAATCCAGTTTTTCATTTAAGAACAAAGCATATTGAAGTCAGACATCATTTCATCAGGGATAACATCCAGAAAGGTAATGTGGAGGTAACTTTTATTTCCACAAATGAACAGCTTGCAGACATTTTCACCAAACCTCTGGATGAAACAAGGTTTAATTACCTTGTCAGCAAGCTGGGCATGTTAAACAAAAGTGACTAAGTGTCCTTAAAGGTCTAAAACTGTGTATGTCTCACACTGATCAAGTTTCTCAGAACAGCTTAGACAGAACAGGCTCTGCGTGTTATGTACTTAGCCATTTTTCTGAAATCCTTGATCAGCTTGAACATACAACAGGCTGAACACAAACAGTTTACTCGTCCAGCCTGATCTGCTGGTCTATTCTTCACTCTCATTCCCTCACACTGACTTACAAGATATTATCTTGTAACCTGCTCAGCTATTGGACACAACCTGTTCCTACATAGTTGGACAGGCTGAGGGAACAGCTTGAAGAATGAACAGCTTGTGATGACTCTGCTCAGCACAGGTTTGACCAACAGCTTAGACCAACAGTTTTAATTACCTTTCTTCAAACTTAAGTTACTTAATTAATGTTTTTATTTAACTTAATTATTGCGGATAATGTGGGTTACGTGTGTTAGTGATTAAAAATGGCTCAAGTGGTCTGACAAACGTTCTGACATGGACAACCGTTCCGTTTTCCGTTAACGACTTTTTCAAATCAACCGCCCAAATCTTTCTCTCTCATACACACTCACATTCAAATCCTATAAATACCTCATACTGTTACATCTTCGTCTTCCTCACTACTATCATCTGCCTTCTAAAGAACCCTAAATATTCGACTAAGTGTCTTGTGCTTCTGCTACTTTCTCCACTCCCAAAATGGCTCACAGAAATAACCCCTTCCTACCAGTGTTTGTTGGTGATGATGTGCAGAAGCATCCATCAGTCACCACAATGCTGACCCTCAAACCCGCAAACTACATTGCCAACCTTACAATCCCCAAAAACTATGTGGGGAAAGGTTATGATCAAATGGTGGAGTTTTTGATAGTTCATCCGTTGAACTATGCTATGACTGCAACTCCTGGTGTCCTGTACCAGGAGATGGTGTACGAGTTCTGGTACACTTGTGCCTACAACCCCAACACCAAAGTCATCAAGGGGACTATTCTCAATGGGACTCAGACCATTGAGATTACTGCTGATCTTCTCAGGGAGGTTCTTCATCTGCCCATTGCTGAATCATATGACATGCCCCAGCCTGAAAATGAGCAAATGAGAAATTTGCTACGCTTCTGTGGTGTAGCGGAACCCAAAATTGGAGCAACATTGTATAGGAAGGATTTGTCTCCTACCTACAGCTTTCTGTTTGCCTCAGTGATGATGAGCTTCAGCAGCAAAGTTGGTTCATTTGACCAACTGAGCCGTGATGAAGTCCCAATAGTCCTACAGCTGGTGGATGGGACTACAATTGATATGGCTAAGTGGATATTTCTGAACATGAGGAACCTGATGCAACAAGAGCCAAGACCAGCTGCTGTTCGATACCCCAGGTTTCTGAGCCTCATATTCAGACACATTTGTGGTGAGCATCTGTACAACTCTCAGCCTTTACTTCATACTGCTGCATTCCCTGTAATAGGGAATAGAGTTTTCTACACTGCTGTACTCCCAAATAAGCCTCCTCTGTCCACACCAATGAGGAGGTTGCTAGGATTGGTGGAAGGACCCTCTGCTGTGAGGGTGGATCCAGAAGCTGCTGCTCCCACGAGAAAATCCAAAGCCAAGTTCAAACTTGTTAAGAGGACCCTGGCAACCGCTGAAGCTGGGCCTGTGCAAAAGAAGGCCAAAACAACTCGGTCTGAGTCTGCTCTCTTAGCCTCTGTGGCTGAGGGGGAGCAGGCTCCTCACCCTGAAGCCTCTGTGGCTGGTGCCTTTGTGGCACCTGAGACTATGGAACAGGCCAACCCACCTGTTTCTGACCCAATCTCAAAACCTGTCCAGTCTGAACCCCTCATCACATCTCCACAATCACCCACTTCATCCATCCACTACCAACGAAAATCCCTCTCCAAAAAGAAACCAGCCCAAACAACCACCTCCTCTGTTCCCTCCCAACAGGGTTCAGTTGTAAGAGAAGCAACCCCTGCTGCCTCTCCTATATTGGGAGAAGGTTCAGCACAAATGGAGCATGCTTCACTCCAACCTGAGTCTACCCAGCGTCAGCCTAGACCCTCTGGTTCCTCCCAACAGGAACCAGTTGTACAAAAGGAGATAACCACCTCAACTATTCCAGCCTCCCAACAGGCTGAGAATATTGAAAGACAGGAGCCCTCTCCACTCCATACTGAGTCCACACTGTTCCCCACTCAAATCTCTTTACACCCTGAGTCTGCACGAGGTGCCCACGCTGCTGGTATAGACCAATCAGCAGCTCAGCCTCATACTTCTGCTCCCCATGATCCAACTGTTCTACACCAAACAGCTGCTGAGGGAACAACAACCCAAGCTGATGAACCTCAGGGATCATACCATCCCTTTGGTGAGGCTGCTCCCTCTATGCAAACTCCATCAGCAGGTTTCACCACTGCTGATGTTGAAATGCATATCCCATTTCCTCATGATGAGGTGCTTTTACACCAAAGCACTGCAGAGGGAACACCCACTGGCCTTCATGAGGATGTTGCAACACAAGCAGCATCTGAAAGGCCCCCAACATCAACCCCTTCTCCTGATGAAGCAGCTACAGCCGCTGCTGAGGGACCCTTTGACCTCTCCAAGCTGGGCCACATTACTTTTGCCCAGGCTATGGAGCTTCTTTCAAATGTTCCTCTTCCCTCTCCATCCCATCCTCATACACCAGCCTCCTCATCATCTTCTCCATCCACCCAATCTAAACAGTCCACCCATACACCTCCATCTCCTAAAGACCTGCCTTTGAAGGATCAGCTTTCTCTGCTGACCAACAAAGTTGGTTCTTTGGAAACTACTATGACCTCTCTACCCTCTATTATTTCAGACTCTGTGTCTGAATAGCTTAAGGGGTTCTTTGATTTGTTCAAAGATTCCTTCCCTGCCACTCCACAAACAGATAATTCTCCGCAGTTGTTAGTACTTACTGCACAGCTGCAAAATGTGTCCACCTCCCTCTCCTCTATTCTTTCACTGCAACAGGACTCTGTGTCCTCAATGACAGCTATTTCTCAACAGCTGTCATCTCTCCTAACTTCTTGCAACACTACTCTTCCTACTACTCTAGCCAGCTTGAACAACCTCATTAGCTCCCTATCAAATTCTGTGTCATCAAACCTTGCTGATATGCAAGATTCTCTCGAATTACATCTTGCACAGCTTCAAAGTTTGCTGTTCACCGAGTCTGATAGGGAAAATATTGTTAAGCTAACCTCCGTTGCTGATACCCAATCCTCTTCTCTTCAATCCTGTCTCACCCAGCTTGCAGAGGTGAAGGACAACTTGGCATTCTTAGTGACTAGCCTTGTTGGCCCCAAGCCTGCTGCCAAAACTGCTGGCAAGCCTGATGACTTTGTGTCTTCAGGCAGACCGGGTGTTGAAGGTGCTGGTCCATCTCCTTCAAAGGGGGAGAAGTCGTCTGCCTCTAAGACTAAGTCTAAGGGGGAGAAAACTTCTTCTCCTAAGGAGAAACCAGTGCCTGCAGCACAAACTGGTCAACAAGCAGGAGCTTCAACAGGTACACTGGAGGGTGCCTCCCATGCTGCTCAGCCTACTCAGGTTGAATCTCCAATCCCTGCTCAATCTAAGGGGGAGGAAACTATTCCTGAGGGCAGGCCAAGCAGCAGAAGGAGGCATCTGGTCTTAGAAGAAGAAGAAGAGGAGGAGGAAAGTCCTGAAGCTGCTGTCACTACAGTAGCTAAAGGAAAAGAAATAGCAGAAACTGATCCTCAACAGCAGAAAGCAGTAGAGATCCAATTTCACAAAGCCAGGGCCAAAGAAATGGGTCTTCCTATGCATAAGTATTTAGAGGTTAGAGAAGAACAGCTTCAAGCCCTGGAAGCGTTAAGAAAAGAAGAAGAGTCTGCAAAAGCTGCTAAGTCTTTTGCACTTCAAGAGGCAAGGAAAGTTAAGATGTCCTCTCTTGTTGTGCAAAAGAAACTTCTGGAAGCTGCTAAGGGATCAGCAGAGGAGAAGGAAGCAGAAAAAGAAAAGGGTGCTCTGGTCTCAGTGACCAAAACTCAAGTACCCTCTGCTAGAACCCAATTCCATTTTGACAACCTGGCAAGAAAGAAGTTTCATGATGTTGCTGACCGAAGACTTGCTAAGGAACCAATTGTCAAAGCTGTTCCTATTTCAAGAAAAGGCAAACAGTGGAAACTGCAAATTACCAGGATGGGTTCAACAGGCCCTGAGCTGGAATCTTATGATCACACTGATGTTGCCCAAATGGGATACAGGGAATGGGTGGAACTAGCAGTTGCCCTGAGCCAGTCAAAGTCAGAAACGGCTAAGACTATCACGGCATATGTGAAAAAGTTAATGGAGAGAGTGAAAGATCTTGGCCTGATCTCAACTGATATAAGTGAGGGTGTCTCTGTGACATATCCCAAGATAAAAGCCAAGAGGACAAGGAAAGACTCAGAGCTGGAAGAACTCCTTATGATGATTGAACAGGGAGATTATGCTGTGGAAATCAAAGGAGTTAATCGCAGCCTGCCCAAAGGAGTGGAGTTTGAAGAAGGCAAGGTAATTGAAGAGCCTGAGTTAGGGGTATTTTTTGTAGATCCCTTAACCCAAAAAAGTGTTTTCAAAGAGCTTCAGACCTACACAAAGTTGGTCTTAAGCAGCTTGCAGCCTTCAGAACTGCCAACTCCTTCAGACAGTCCAACAAATGGAGAGCAGCCATCTGGGATGAGCTAAGAAGTTTTTATGACAGAGGTGAGCTTCAAGATCCAAACTTCATGTTTCTCAGAGTTGAAATCCAAGATCTGGAAGAAACAAGGGAGGAACTTGAAAGAATGTTTGAATAAGGACTGCCACCTCCAGTACAGTGATGACCATCTGCCATCTGGGCAGGTGAAGAATGGAAGCTGTCCATCAGTTGGACAGCTTACCATTTTCTGCTCCTAACAAAAACAGTCCAATGTACATTAGTTGTACTTTATTTACATATGTTGTAATTTCCTTTTACATTAGTTGTAATATACATCAGTACATCAGTTGTACTTTTGTAAGAACATGTGTTGTTCTAATGTAATAAAAAATCAGTGTATATATAAACTGATCTTTTACTTTATGTTGATGTTGTAATTTTATTTCAACAAATGTACTGTAAAAATATATAGTGACTTTTGATAAGACCAGCTTAGACTGGTTATTGCAAACAGGGGGAGATTGTTAGACACAAAAAGGCCTCAATCAAACCTGCTCTGCATCTGAGGGGGGAGATTATTAATAAAAACTGTTGATGCCTTTGAAGGTTGAATTTAAGGCCTGTTATATGCCTTATTGAAACCTGAAAATGATTTGCAATATCAGCCTAAAGCTGTTCTATGTGTTGCATGTGTTGCAACAAAGGCAGTTTTGCCCAAGCTGTTCAGTCTGCTGAACAGGCTGGACATAAACTGTCAACGCTGCTCTACACTGATGAGCAGCTTGGGCAGTTTACAAGTGTTCTGTTCTTTGTGAATAGAACCTGTTCTTTGTGAACAGGCTAAACACTTTATGGAATGTGTTTCCAAGTCCTCATGTATTGTATTTGACTACAAGATCAGTTTACAAAGTCGAAGACAAAGTGGAAATCAGAACTGCTGAGCCTGCCCAAGCTGTTCTGTTACATGAAGACAAAAGGTTATTTGAAAAAGGGTGACAGACCTTTTTCTTATATCAAAATAGGCCTTTACAAGGAAGAAAAACACAAAGTTGACATTCCTTATTTGGTTAAAGGCAATGCAACAGTAGACAAAGTGAAAAGACAAAAGTTCCGCACATGTGAAGACAAGTCTGCTTTTCAGAAAGGTGCAGAAAAGGTTATGTTGTCTTTTCAAACAAGACTTCTCCTTTTTCATTTCGTCCAATGAAGAAGCTTCACTTAGATCCTCTGAATGGGTATAAAAAGAAACTTCCAAGGATTGATCGATTAAGCAAAAAAAGCTAAGTGCTAAAAACAAGAGTGAACGTGCATTCAAAGTGTGTCTTTCATGCATGCAAGTCTGCTTGAATAAAACAGTACTCAGTGTCTAAGCTGTTCTTATTCAAGCTGTTCCTCAGAGTCTTGTAAACACAGTGAGTGATTCTTAGTGAGTGTATTCATTGTAATTAGTTTAAGTCAGTCTTAGACTAGTTAGATATACTGTTGTATCTGTCATCTCAGCTTGAACCTTTCCGCATTCAAGCTTGTTTGTAATTAACATTTGTTAATAATACATACAAACATTGAGAAAATTGTGTGTAGTTTTTAAAGTGCTGTATTCACCCCCCTTCTACAGCTTAAAGCTATACACTTGGGATATCTTTTGGGACCTACAAATCTTATCATGTGTTTCTGGAGCAATTCGGGTCCGCTAAAGGTTTCTCACCTACTTCACGCCAACACGTCGGAGTTCTACATTTGCGACCATACAATGACTTAGTGAAGAATGGTAACTATTGTTGTAGACGAATTCAACAAGCGGTAGATATGTATTCCAATTTCCTCCAAATTCAATCACGCATGCACGAAGCATATCCTCCGTCATCTGATTGGTGTGCTCAGTCCGACCGGACTAAAGGCAGTACTCAGATTAACACGTGTCCCTAACTGTTCCTGCATACTTTGCCAAAATCTGAAGGTGAACCTCGAGTCACGATCGGAGACAATGGATTTTGGAATCCCATGCTGCACAATCATATCATCTATATACATCCGCATCAATCTTTTTAAAGGAAAATTCTCACGTATCGGCAGAAAGTGTGTGAATTTCGTCAATCGATCCAAAATAACCCAGATTGCATCATGTTGTCGTTGGGTCTTCGGGAGTTTCAACCTAAATCCATCGTGATGTTATCCAACATTCATTCTGGTATTTCAAGTGGTTGCATACTGCCAGACGGATTCTAATGCTCGGCCTTGACTCGCAAACATGTCAAGCACCGTTCAACGTGATTGCCAATGTCTCGCTTTATTCCAGTCCACCAATACTCGGTCTTCAAATCCTGATACATCTTAGAATTTCCCGGATGGATAGAGAACTTAGAATTATGACAATCTTCTAAAATCGTTTTGCGTACATTACCAATCTAAGGCACCCAAATGTGATATTTAAACATCTTCAAACCGTTGTTCCTTTCAGTTAGCACCGCACTTTGGCATACCATTCTTTCCGCCTTAATGTTCTCTTCCTTAAGGCTCTTGACTTGCCATTTTCGAATATCATCAATGATAGTAGAAGTCACGACCACATGAGTTAGTGCATAGCAAGCCGATTCTAGGTATCTCTTTTGGCTTAGAGCATCGGCCACTACGTTGGCTTTTCCAGGATGATAAAGGATTTCGCAGTCATAATCCTTGATTAGCTCTACGTCTCGTCTTTGTCGCATGTTCAACTCCTTCTGATCAAAGATATGTCTCAAACTCTTATGATCAATCAAGCTCTAGATCATGTGTTGGACGAATTTTCTCATAATCCTTCAACTATCTCGATGCATAAGCTATCGCTTTTCCTCGTTACATCAGCATGCAACCTAATCCGTTAATCGAGACATCGCTATAAACAGAAAAATCTCCGTTTCCTTTGGGCAACGTAAGCACATGCACATTAGTTAAATGACTCTTAATGGTCTGAAGTGCCTCCTCTTGTGGCTCATCCCACAAAAATTTTGCATTCTTACGCGTCAACGAAGTGAGTGGGATGACTATTTTGGAGAAATCAAGAATAAATCGTCGGTAATAGTCGGCCAATTCAAGGAAACTTCGTATCTCAGCAACGTTTCGAGGCATTTCCCAACTTCTAATGGCTTCGATCTTGGAGGAGTCAAAAGAAACACCCTCACATGATATAATATGTTCTAAGAACTAACTTGTCGCAACCAAAATTCACACTTTGAGAACTTAGCATATAATCTTTCTTTACGAAGTAGCTCTCTCAAGTGTACAACATAGTCCGCCTTTGTCTTGGAATAGACTAAAATATCATCGATGACTACAATGACTGACTTGTCAAGCATCGGGAGACATACACGATTCATCAAATCCATAAAAGCGTCAGGAGCATTGGTGAGCCCAAATGGCATCACCAAAAACTCGTAATGTCCATATCGAGTCCAATAAGCAGTCTTTGGCACATCTTCCTCACGAACTTTAAGCTGATGATAACCCGTGCGAAGGTCTATTTTTGAGAAATAAGAAGCTCCTTGCAATTAATTAAACAAGCCGTCTATACGAAGTAAGGGATACTTATTCTGTATGGTCACCTTGTTCAGCTCCCTATAGTCTATACACATTATTAGGGTTCCATCTTTCTTTCGTACAAATAAAACTGGAGCACCCCACAGTGAGGTACTAGGTCGGATAAACCCTTTCTCTAACAGTTCTTCCAATTGTGCCATCATTTCCTTCATTTCCGATGGTGCTAATCGGTCCGGAGCACATGCGATCGATGCGACTCCAGGCATTAACTCAATTAAGAAACTCTATTGACCGGTCTAGTGGAAATCCTGGTAAGTCATCAGGAAATACATCAGCATATCGTTAACCATCGGTACATCCTTTAAGCTCTTTCCTTCTTTCTTAGCGTCTAACACACAGGCTAAGTAACATTGACAGCCTTTACTCAGATTTTATCGAGCCTTAGCCACCAAAATAATTGCAGCTTCCCTCTTACGTCTATCCCCGTACACAAAGATTTCTTTGCCTTCCAAAGTGAATAAGTGAACGATTTATTTAGCGTAAGCAATAGTAGCACGATTATTGGCCAGTCAATCCATGCCAACTACTATATCAATTTCCTTAGTGTCTATGGAGATAAGGTCTATATCAAATATATGTCCATCTAAAGTGAGGACAAAGTACTAGTATATTTGAGTGGTTTTTATCGATTTTTCGTTCTCCACATCAACAGTTAGAGGAAACGACATCAACGAGGGTACCACATCTAACTTTCGTGCAAATGCTTTGGAAACAAAGAAAACATTTGCACCAGGATCAAACAATACAATAGCAGGTAAAGAATTCAGAATAAATGTACCGGTCACGACATTCAGTACATCTTGTGCCTCGGCAGCTATAATCTGATAGATTCTAGCCTGTGGCTTGGATAGATTCCCCTTTGATTGGGAGGAACATCCAACTTGGTTAGGCTTTGCAACTGAGCCTTTACTTTCGGTCGTAACTGCCTTCTTCTTAGGGCAATAACGAGCAAGGTAATCCACCTGGCCACATTCATAACAAGAATCTCCACGCTTGGGACATATAAGGAGTATGTGTTCCTCCTATCCACATCCATGACAAATGATGGGGGCCATGCATTCCCCTCAATGAAACTTTCCACATCGAGCACAAACAGGTGAGGCGTTCGAAAATTGTGATCTGGCATGCGAATTATTATGGGAGTTTGCAGGCTTCTTCGAGTGACTGAAAGATTGAGAACACGAACAGGAGTCCAAGTTCTTTGAAAAAAAATGACGGGGTGGCTTAAACGTCCCGGTCGAAAACTCAGCCTTTGCTTTCTTCGATCCTGAAGTTTTTTTGTTCCTTTCTGAATTCATATTCTCAGAGTCGTGCATACTCCACTGCTTTCTCAAATGACTCCACCGCACGTACAGTTACCATTTCGCGAATCTCACTTCACAACCCCTCAACGAAGTTGTCGATCTTTTGCTTTTCGTATGCGATTATTGACCCTACAAACATTGTCTTCGAGTTAAACTCTATCAGATAGTCATCCAACAATAAGTCTCCCTGTTAGAATGTGAGGAAATCTCTTTTAATTTTCTGGACAGTAACAGCCGGGCAGAAGTGTTTGTGAATTGGGTCTTGAACTCTTCCCACGTCATTGCTGCAACAATGTTGAGACCCAAAATTTCAACTTCATAATCCCACCAAGTAAAAGCAGGACCAACAAACTGTGTAGCTACATACTACACTTTCTTATCGTCACTAACATCCGTTAGTCTGAATAATTTCTCGATTGACTTGATCCAGTCTAAGGCTTGAGTAGCAGTGACACATCCATTAAATTCAGGAGGACGACAACCGATAAAATTTTTATATGACATCCCCATTTTCGACTTCGAGGAGCCATGCTTATGTTCCTTATCCTTATTAGGCCTTTCAGCCCTACTTCCACCTTCACCAGCTTCAAAATTATCATTGTTTGCCTGGTGATCCTCAGCATTGTCGTTTTCTCCCTGGACATTCTGAGATGCAAACATCTGCGTCATAAACTCATTCTGCTATCAGTTTTGTACCAGCATCTGCGCCATCATTTGCATTAACTTGTCATCTCTCGACCCTCCACCAGTAAGAAAGCAAGACTCACTTATTGATTCTTGAGACTGGTGTCTGTATCCCCGAACGTTAGGTTGTTCTACCTCCGAGTGTAGAATGCAATAAGACTGACTATCCAACATTGTCTGCAACATACAGTTACAAGTCTGTTTATGACTCTCTTCGTACCAAGGTGTGCATATGACACAACCACACACAGACACACAGACACACACACACACACACACACACGCATATATATATATATATATATATACACACACACACACACACACACACATATATATATTCCAATGTCACAATATAAATCTTAAAAGTCTACCCGTTATAATCCCATCATAGGCCAAATGTCAGATTTATAATTGTTATAATATTGTCGTCTAGGTGGGTCAATACCAGCATTAGAAACTGTACTCAAGGGAGTGATGTAAATGGGGTTATAATGTTTAATATCATTTAATTACACACGAATTAAGATTTTACAACTAATTTGAGTGGTCCAAAAGGGAAGTCTGCTACTGTCAAACCCCGTTACCCCGGTTGGCAACGAAGCGCGACGTCGCGGAAGCGTAACCATAATCATAATGAACGACCACTAGATGGACATTTTCAAAAATACATCGGAGTAACTTTAAAAGATATAAATGTTTTACATGACCCAAAATAATAAAGAGAAGTTCGCAAGGTACAGAGATTTAAATACATAATTAATTCATCTAAAATAATGCAAATAAATCTCCAATGGTTTGAAACTGAGTGCGACTCCTTAAATGCGGAAGCTTGAAAATACTACCGATGTGATGGACTTGCCTTAATTTCCTGAAAATACACGCTAAAATACGTCAACAAAATTGTTGGTGAGATCATAGGTTTACACGTAAATCTGACTCGTATGGACAACAATAATAGAGATTGAATTTATAAAATCATAAATCCCTTGTTATGTATTACATATAAACCATCATGCAACCGAAGCTTAATTTAAAATGAGTTTGCTCTGTGCAGTATTCCCATACGTAATACCGTTTGTTGAATATATATGCACCCGCTGTTAGCCAATCCAACTAACCCGAGTGGGGGACATGACTCCCAATAGATTTATCCACAATATATTCGCGCTTACAAATAAATGCAATTAACGGTTCATGATATCAGAGCTAATGGAACCCAATGTGTAATACATAATAGAAATGAAAATATTTGTGTGTCCATATAAAAACGAAGCATGTATTTCATCCCCAAAACATAACAGTGTGAAAATAGGGGCTATGAGAACTCACCAAGATTGCGATGGCAAAACGAGCGTAAAAAGCTTTCTAGCGTAAATAGATGGATGATGCGTCAAGTGAGTTTAATCGAGTCCTAAATGATAATAAGGACTTAATATCTCTAATACATGATGATAGATATATTTATAGATTTTTATGTCTTAAATCACCCAACATTACAAGTTTATCAATAAAATTCGCTTAAAACGTCAAGTTTATATATATATATATATATATATATATATATATATATATATATATATATATATATATATATATATATATATATATATATATATATATATATATAATTTTCCAGCTTTTTCGGAGGTTTTTCGGCCTACTTTGAGGTTGTTTTTGACCAAGCTCCAAAATGTTTTAGACTTTGGTTTTCTAGGACATTAAACTACTATATACAAAGGATTTTTAGAATCAAGAACGGCCATTTTTCGAGATGCTTAGGTTGGTGAAAAAGCTCGTTAAAAACCCCATGTTGGCCATTTTTGAGCTGTCAAACTTTTGGTTTCCCAAATAATTTCTGGAGGTCTTAAACTCCAAAATAAATTATGAAAAATTCCAGATCTTTAATTAAGACATAGATCTAACTTTTGAGACAAGAATCAACTCATTTCGTTGAGTTATGATTTTTCAAATTCGATATAAATTTTCTGCCGAAAATCCGTAGTTTATAAACTTGAAACAACTTATGATTCTTGTTGTTTATTCAAAGACTACTTGTATAAAAGTCATAATAGTTATAAAAACACGTATATATCACATGTTTTCATAATATTAACACTTTTATAATGTGTTCATATATTCATAAACACATTTAAAGAAACAACTTAAAAATAAAACTAGAAACTTATAAACTTGAGTTTTTATGAAACTTGTTGTTGTTGGTGATTATATATATTATGCAAGACTTATATAAACATAAATATATGATGAAATAAGTTAGTATTTACTAACTTTGATGTATTTGGAGTATGAAATTGAGAAGAAGTTGGAACTCTTGCAAGATTTGAACCAAGAACACTTGAAGTTCACCAAGAACACTTGAATTTCACCAAGAACACTTGAATGAAAATGTTTGTAGTGTGTGTGTGTGGGATCCGGTTTTGAGAGGAGAGAAAGAGATATTTTGGTGTGAAAATAATGAAAAGGAAGCCCTCTATTTATAGGCAAAGTCTTGGTCTTTCAAATGGAGGTGGAGTGTAAGATCATGTTGAAATGAAAGGAGAATGGGGTGTGAAAGATTTGATTATGAAAGGTTATGGAGTTGGGAAATAAAAAATTTAAATCAAATCTTGGGTAGTACTACCCTATGACCAGATTTTTATGGATTATTTTCATGTATTTATATATATATTTTTTTGTATAAAAGTATTTAGAATGTATTCTTGTATTTCCATTTTCTTGTAAATTCATAAATACTTTTGAATGCATTGTTTTAATGAATTGTTTTAGTCTAGCATAATTAATGTTAAGTAATTGTATTAGTGTATGATTAGTGTCACTAATCATAATTTAATTATGTACTTAGTTGAATTAATCCCTCATATCGTAAATTGTTCGGATTAATTGATTTCTCGATTCATCGCACCGATGAATTTGATTCTAATTGAGTTGAATTTTCTAATAAACCTTGTTAATCACTTGATTAATTTCTAATGACCACTGATTAGGCTATAATTGGCCATTAAATACTAATTGGGTCGTATTTGCTAACCTGGTTTAATGTCTGATGTTACAGTCTCCCCCTGTTAAGGAAATTTCGTCCCGAAATTTTATCCTGTTTCCTCAGAGGTCTTGTTACTTAGGATTAGGTGAGGGTATCTTTGCTTAAACTAGCCTTTGCATGCCTATGTGATTTCTGGTCCATGTCTAGAATTCCATCTGACCTTGAGGACGGGTATACAACTGTGCTTCAATCCATTGACCTTACGGTCCATGATTTCAACCGTCTCTTTGATGAAGAGAAGTCTATCAGTTAGTTGGATCTCTCCCAAGGGGTGACAAGTGTCTCCTCTAACAAATACTTCTTCTTATTCGATACATGGAAGGTATTGTGTATGCTGCTAAGCTCTGGTGATAACTCTAAACGATAAGCTACGAGTCCAATTCCCTTTAAGACTTTGTATTGCCAATGTATCGAGGGTTTAATTATTCTTGTTTCCCAAATCGTAACACGCCCTTCCATGGCAAGACTTTCATCAGTACTTGTTCTCCTAATTAGAACTCAAGGGATTTTCTATTTTCATCTGCATAACTTTCTTACAATCGCAGGCAACTTTTAGTCAGTTTCGTATCTGTACTATCCTTTCGGTTGTTTCGTGAATGATCTTAACGCCAGTGATTTGGCCATTTCCCACTTCTTCCCAATAAATCGGTGATCGACACTTTTGCCAGTAGAGGGCTTCAAACGGAGCAGCAAAAATACTTGAGTGATAGCTATTGTAGTACGATAATTCCACTAAGGCAAATGAGTATCCATTACACAGGCTCTTAATTTAAGTTCTAGGGTTTGGATCGTTCTATTATTCTGACCATTGGTCTGAGAGTGATATGTGGTACTCATGTCCAGGTTTGTATCCACAGTTTGCTATAATAATTGCCAAAAGCTTAGCTGTAGATCTGCTATCCATATCAAAAATGATTATAACAGGCACTCCGTGTCCGGAGACGACTTCCTTGAGGTACGTTTGGACTAGCTTATTCATCCTGATGTTCTTCTTGATTGGTAGGAACGCGTGGATTTTGTTAGGTGGTCGAATATTACTCAAATGGTTTCTGATGTTGGTCTTAACTTTGGAGCATGTTAGAAATTTTTTTTTTTGACATATGTGGCAATGGCATCCTTCATGATAGGTCACCCGTATAGTTCCCTATGATACATTTTATCGGATCCGGGGTGAACGACATATCTTGATTTGTGTCCGTCATGTTTAACCAGCTTTCTTACTCTATCAAAAACAGGGTAACCAGACTCTATTCGTGAAGTATTGATTTCCATTAACCCTTATTCCAAACTATTTATCCATTCTGTGCAGGGCTTTATTTTTCATATTTTCCTCCTTAATAACTTCATGAACTAAGAAAGGAGGGTTTGGTTGAGTGGTTATAACTATAGCTGGTACTCTTAACGGCTTAACTCATTTCTTTCGGCTATGAGCGTCTGCAACCACATTAGTTTTCCTTAGGATATAACGAATCTCACTGTTGCAACCACTTATTAGCTCTATCAACGATGTTACCTAATATTTGACTCTTTCTGGTTCAAGATGTGTTGGAGGCTCTTAGGGTCCGTGAGTGTAATACACTTCTTACCGTACAACTAATGTCTTCAAGTCTTAAGGGTAAAGACTACTGTTCTAAGATCTAGATCATGCGTTGTGTAATTCACCTCGTGAACCTTAAGTTTTCATGAAGTATAAGCTATGACATTATCTTTCTACATCAGTCCATTGTGTGAAGTGTCATAGTAATCTATAAATTTCTCGTTCCTCTTAGGTATGGACAAAATAGGCGCGCTGCACAGTTTGTGCTTTAATAACTGAAATGATATCTCCTGATCTTTGCTCCAATCATACTTAATCTCTTTTCGGGTCAGTTTTGTTAGAGTTCTGGTGATCTTTGAGAAAATTGCTTATAATAAGTGGCAAGTCTTAAGGACTGTCGTATCTCTATGGGGGTTCTAAGAGTTGACCAATTCCTAATAGCCTCGATCTTTGCGGGGTCGACTTGAATTCCTTTACTATTGTTCACGTGACCGAGGGATTTCACCTCTCCTAACCAAAAGTCAAATTTAGAAAGCTTAGCATATAGTGGTTCTTTCTCCGATAATTCCAGAATCAGTCTTAAATGTTGCTCGTGCTCCTTCTCGTTTCGTGAGTAGATTAAAACTCATTCATGAATACAATCACGAATTTGTCTAAATAAGGTGTGCACACCCGATGAGGTCCATGAGTACCGTTGGGGACACTGGTTAATCCAAACGACATTAATAGGAATTTATGATGACCGAAACGGAATCTGAAAGACTGTCTTTGGAATATCTTTCTTGCGGATTTCAATTTAATGATATGATCTTCGAATAGAAGCTTGATCCTAGGAGTTTGTCAAACAAGTCATTGATCCGTGTGAGCGGGTATCGGTTCTTTTAGTTTATTTAGCTCTCGATAATTTATGCACATCCCGAAAGTTCCCTTCTTCTCCTTTATGAACAAAACTGGAGCTCCTCCAAAGCGAGGAACTCGGTTTGATAAACCTTTTATCTAAGAGCTGCTACAGTTGGTTGGACGATTCATGCACTTTTGATGGGGCTAATCGGCCTGGTGCTCAAGCCACTGGTGCCGCACCTGATACTAGGCCGATTTTTTTTAAATTTGACTTGCCTCGATGTTGGGAGTTCAGGTAAGTGTTTTGGAAAAAACTTTGGGGTAACCATAAATAATAGGGATATTTTCGAGCCGCTGTTCCTTTGGCTCCCTCTCTATCAACACTTCAGGGTCCTAATGCTAGAGATGATGCTTACTTTGGTATTTCTTGCTTTGCGTTGGACAGTAAGGACCTTCTTATTGGCTAAAGGTATATGAACTGTGTTCTTGTTGCATACTATTTCCACACGATTTTCGATAGCCAATCCATGCCTATGACCACGTAAACACTTCCCAGTTTGATGGGTATCATGTCTGTTTCAAAGAGTCGGCCTACTAATTCTAAGGAGCATCCTCGACTTATATTATTTGTCTTACGCGTCTCACTGTCATCAACCTCAATAGCATAAGTAGCACTTAATGGAATTTATCTGCTTAGTGAACTTAGTGGATATAAAGCTCCTATCAGCACCAGTATCAAATACTAGAAATGCATAAGTGGTATCTAATGGGGTAAGAGGATAAAGTCTACGGGTTTAAGAGGATAAGTCTACGGGTTTGAAATTTCTTAGGCAGATAGTCACAGCTTTATCTTTTCCTACGCAGAGTTGTAGTTAAAACTTAATTCCTCATAAAAGTTCTTGATACTTAATCTTTGTATATGATATGGTCAGAATTTTCTAAATTCTTAAGCCTTATTTACCTAAGATATATCAGATAGTAAAGCCTAGAGAAATACTATAAAGAGATGCCTCCGGGGTTTCCTCGTACTCCAGAGCGTTAAGTCGTTGGATTAGTTCTGCAGTGTGGGCTTTGTGCTCCGCTAGGTGCTGTCACAATTCGTCGATTCCGTCTTGTTAAATCGCCTGGGTATTCTGGTTGGCCTAAGGTTTATTGGTGGTTTGCATTGCCTCCTGCTTAATCCTTGCAAAGATCTCACCGACCTCTTGGTGGATTTTGTCGAAATTGGAGGTCGTGTCTGGTGGTCCTTGCCACCAACAGGGGCATCGTTTGTTACATAGGTTTCTAGGTAAGTGTCGGCACTTGAGAGGAAGATGGTGTGCTGACTTCAAACTGGATTTGGATCCCCTCCTCGTTTCTCCACTCTTGGAGAGTGTGAG
>JAANYP010003814.1:135376-193039 GCA_020465985.1 Centrapalus pauciflorus | reverse complement strand
GTAGGTCCCGAGAGGTTCCCAAAGTATATAGCTTTAAGCTGTAGAGGGGGGGTGAATACAGCTATTTAAAAACTACACACTATTTTCTCAATGTTTGTATGTATTATCAACAATTTGTTAATTACAAACAAGCTTGAATGCGTAATAGTTCAAGCTGAGATGACAGATACAACAGTATGTTCACTAGTCTAAGACAAACTCAAACTAGTATACAATGAATACACTCACTAAGAAGCACTCACTGTGTTTACAAGACTTAAGGGAAAAGCTTATGTAAAACAGCTTAGACACAAGATACTGATTTACACAGAAACGCTTGCATGCATTGAAAAATCACACTTGCACGTTCATCTCTTCGGTTCAGCCACTTAGGCTTTCTTCACACCTCTTTCTGTCCTTAGAAACTTCCTTTTATACTCACTCAGAGGATCTAAGAGAAACATCTTCATTGGACGGAATGAAAAAGGAGAAGTCTTGTTGAAAAGACAACATAACCTTTTCTGCACTTTTCTGAAAAGCAGACTTGTCTTCATGTGCAGAACTTTTGTCTTTCTACTTTGTCTACTGTTGCATTGCCTTTAACTAATTTAGGAATGTCAACTTTGCGTTTTTCTTCCTTGTAAAGGCCTATTTTGATATAAGAAAAAGGTCTGTCACCCTTTTTCAAATACCCTTTTCTCTTCATGTTACAGAACAGCTTGGGCAGGCTAAGCAGTTCTGTTTTCCACTTTGTCTTCGACTTTGTAAACTGATCTTGTAGTCAAAAACAATACATGATGACTTGGAAACATATTCCATAAAGTGTTTAGCCTGTTCACAAAGAACAGGTTCTGTTCACAAAGAACAGAACACTTTAAAATTGCCCAAGCTGCTCACCAGTGTAAAGCAGCGTAGACAGTTTATGTCCAGCCTGTTCAGCAGACAGAGCAGCTTGGACAAACTGTCTTAGTTGCAACACATGCAACATATAGAACAACTTTAGACTGATATTGCAAATCATTTTCAGGTTTCAATAAGGCATATAACAGGCCTTAGATTCAACCTTCAAATGTATCAACAGGTTTGATTATAAATCTCCCCCTCAGATGTAGAACAGGTTTGACTGAGGCCTTTTTGTGCCTAACAGTTCATATATTCATAAACACATTTAAAGAAACAACTTAAAAATAAAACTAGAAACTTATAAACTTGAGTTTTTATGAAACTTGTTGTTGTTGGTGATTATATATATTATGCAAGACTTATATAAACATAAATATATGATGAAATAAGTTAGTATTTACTTACTTTGATGTATTTGGAGTATGAAATTGAGAAGAAGTTGGAACTCTTGCAAGATTTGAACCAAGAACACTTGAAGTTCACCAAGAACACTTGAATTTCACCAAGAACACTTGAATGAAAATGTTTGTAGTGTGTGTGTGTGTGGGATCCGGTTTTGAGAGGAGAGAAAGAGATATTTTGGTGTGAAAATAATGAAAAGGAAGCCCTCTATTTATAGGCAAAGTCTTGGTCTTTCAAATGGAGGTGGAGTGTAAGATCATGTTGAAATGAAAGGAGAATGGGGTGTGAAAGATTTGATTATGAAAGGTTATGGAGTTGGGAAATAAAAAATTGAAATCAAATCTTGGGTAGTACTACCCTATGACCAGATTTTTATGGATTATTTTCATGTATTTATATATATATTTTTTTTGTATAAAAGTATTTAGAATGTATTCTTGTATTTCCCTTTTCTTGTAAATTCATAAATACTTTTGAATGCATTGTTTTAATGAATTGTTTTAGTCTAGCATAATTAATGTTAAGTAATTGTATTAGTGTATGATTAGTGTCACTAATCATAATTTAATTATGTACTTAGTTGAATTAATCCCTCATATCGTAAATTGATCGGATTAATTGATTTCTCGATTCATCGCACCGATGAATTTGATTCTAATTGAGTTGAATTTTCTAATAAACCTTGTTAATCACTTGATTAATTTATAATGACCACTGATTAGGCTATAATTGGCCATTAAATACTAATTGGGTCGTAGTTGCTAACCTGGTTTAATGTCGGATGTTACAGCTACTCCCGCCCCCAAGCATCATCAAAAGAATGGAGCTCCTATTCATGCTCCAAAGATTCTCTAATATGACGGACCAGCCGGGCATTTGCCCTTATCAGTTCCTGAAATGAATATTCAACTAAAGGGTAATTAACATAGTTGTTTAGTGAGTTTCTAGATTAAGGCACAATGCAATATATGAATGATGTCATGCAATGCCATGAAATGAAGGTATAATATCAGGAGACCAACTAATGGCTTAAATGCTACCACATTGCGGTTACCACATGCTCAGGCTTACCGTACAAAGGGTTTACAATCTACTGCTTGATTACCACACGCACATGCTATTATTATACAGACGATAATGGTTACCACACGCACATGCTTATCGTTTTATAAGTGATGATGGTTACCACACGCATAGACTTACCATTATGATTCCACTAGGTTACCACACACTCAGGCTTACCGTCTCGACAGAGTAGTCAAATGAATGATCAACGAATTAACACATGATAATATTACAACAATGATGTATATGATGGAAATGCATGTAAATAATCAAAATGATACGAAAAGCAGTAACATACAATTCATAATATGCATATGAATACATTAATGCTAGAACTCATCATGGTTGTAATAACAAGCCCCCGATCACGATACCGAGTTATAATCGTCGCAAATAGGAGTAATAATCAGGGCCGAACCTGGGGCCTGGTGCACCTGGGCCACCGCCCAGCACCCAATCTACAAAGGGGCCCAATTTTTTTTTTTTTTTTTGTATATTAGTTGTAGCCCAATTTATGAAATCGAGTTCAGGGGACTGTTGGGCTTCTTTAATTCTTTGGACTTTGAATGGATTCTGGATGGAGCGGAAGACGAAAGACGGGAAGGTTTATGAACTACGAAGATGTAGGCAGGCAAGAAGGTGGAACGACAGAACCGTAGAAGGCGGAACGTCTCCGCACAGGCAGGCATGAAGATGCGGAATCAATGGGTTTTCATATTTTCGAGGCAATCACGCGCAACCATCTAAACGTTTGACGTAAAACCAATGCTAATCTCTCTCAACCGGCAACTCTCAATTTCTCCAATTACGAATCTGAAGTCGACAACGATTGTAAGCAAGTAAGCAACCAACGCAACAAATCTGAAATCAACATCGATTTCAAGTTCATTTCTTCGGTTGTGTTCTTTGTGTTCTTCGACATCGATTGCAGGAAAGTTCATCAAAGTTTGATACAGTGATACCGGTATTCCACGGCAGTCGGCACGACACTAAGCATAAAGCATTCCAAATATTTACAACATTCCATCGATTGCAATAGCTGTTAATATGTTATATGGAATTTATTTTCTAACCAGAAAGGGGCAAAGGGTGATAACATTTCTTTGGAATTTAGGCAGGCACAAAGCAAGGTCCAGGGCTCCAGGCTGCAGGTGTGAGGTGTCCAACCATCTAAGTGTCCACCCATCCAAGGTATAACTAAAGTATTCAAGGCGGCAGGTGATAATCATATATCTTATTACATTTGTTTTCAACTTTTCATAAATTTGTTTGATAATCATTTGTTTTCATAAATTCGTTTGATAGTCTTTTTAATTATATTATGTTCTTAAATTTTAATTATTTTAATTTTTTATTCACTTAATGATTTTATGTTTTTGTTAACTGTATCAGAGTTTGGAAAAAGTATAAAAAAGTATACAAGGGAACAAACAATTGTTTATCAAGAACTTTTTGGTCCAGTTGTCCGAAGTTCAAGTATTCAACTAAAGGTGTTTCGTTCCTTTAACATTTTTTTAATTGTGTAATTATCTTTCTAGTTGCTAATTGTTTTTTGCTTGTTGCTAATTGTTGATAATTGCTAATTGCTGATTGTTATTTCTAATTGCTATTTATTAAGAACTAGACAACTAGTTGTAGTTGTTTAATTATTTTTCTAATCACTAATTGGTAAACGATATTTATTAAGAGGTAGTTGTAGTTATTTAAGTATTTTTCTAATTGCTGATTAATTATTTTATTGTAATCTTTGTTTTTTAGTTTTATTTAATTGGATATTAACGACAGTGCTACAAAGTCAAATTATATAATTGTAATTTTTTACGAACTTTGCTTATTTTGAATATATATATTTAGAGGACCCATTTTTATTTCTTGCCCCGGGCCTCAAAACTATTAGGAACGACCTTGGTAATAATCTCCGATGAACTTAACCAGTCAAACCCCTACAAAACAGGTTCATAAATATAGTATTCATAAGTCTTATGTTTCATAAGTTTTCATGATACAGTCTTGGCTTACAATTGTAGGACTTGTTCGATCTGATACTATCATTAGATCCATTATTTTAGTCCTTCATACCATTTTATTTTAATGGTCATAAAATATCATAACTTAAGGTCCTCAAATAAAAAATGAAGTTCAGATCGTGTGTGGACCGGGCCAAATCTGAGGTTCGGTCCCCACCTGGACCAAGCCACATTTGATGCTCGGATCTCACCAGGGTCGTGCCCCATCCGAAGTTCGAATCAAAGTTAAAGAGATTGGGACCAACTGAGGGCGAGTCGCCGAGTCGACCATCCGAAATTCGGATCCCACCATTTAGAGGGTGGTCTGAAGTTTAGGTCAAGAACCATCCGAAATTCGGACCAAAGGCTCACCCGAAGCTTATACTTATAGAAATTTTAGGTTTGATTTCGAGTCGACCAGGTGACTCGTTGAGTCGAGCACAAGCCTTGCACTTCTACACTCACGAGTTTAATACCCACAACCACCAAAACTCATTCATATTTAATGCAAATGGTTAGGAACTATTACCCAACCTATGAATATCATTTTAGACACATTTTTGGCAATCTCTTTTAACCTCTTTAAATCTTCAAGGGCTCACATGAACCCTAACTTGGATTTTTGAGTTTAAACCCACAACATTCATCAAAACTTACATATTATGCCTTTAAATGATGAAACTAACATTATATATTAATCTCCTTTGAGATCCAAGGCTTAATAAAACATTTTCCATAAAACCCAAATAGAGTTTTCTTTTTCACATGAAGAAGATGTGGGGAGAAGAAACAAAAGAATAAGATTCTTAAAAGTAAGATTTTGTACCTTTTGGATCTTCAAATCCGTATGAAAGAAGCTTCCAAAAACCAGATTTGTTTTTTCTTCTCAATGCAACTCTTTTATCTCTCTCTCTCTCTCTCTATTGGTTGGTGAAAAAAAGGTAAACACACACAACTGTGTGTGGTGTGCAGACCATGTTTTCTTTGAGAGATATTATCTTTATCTTCTTCACTTAACACCCTTACAATTCATTATGTTAGCCAAACACTCCCTTCTAATTATTTCCTTTTATTCACAAGTCCTCACCAATATTTACGACTTATTTACACAAACTATATAAGGTATTTATTCACATAATTATATAAAACCTTTCTTTCTTTATTTTATAATTAATTATGTTGACGAATACAATTAATTCTAAAATTAATCATTTAAATATTAGGAATGTTACATTTATACTCAAACAAATTTTGCATCCAAAAACACATTGAAGTTTTTTATATATAAAAATACAGCTAGGTTTATATATTTATATAAAAATACCATACGTTGGTCCCGTTAAGACTCAGAAGAACAATTGTTGACTAAGTAAAGATTACAGTAAGGGAGTTGAATGCAATCATAAACTTAAACACAGAGTTTTCAAATTTTAATTTGTTCATTGCATGTATAAAATAAATTACAAAGTATTGAGGAAAAAGAACAAGTTAGAACCTATTCTAAATACTTTCTTTGGAGACAGATGGTACACAACTAAGTTTCAACAACTCACTGAAAAGTTCAAGAATTGAGAAAATATTTATTCGTCCGAATCTTGATAATACGAGTACCAAAAGTATTGGACGATGACTGACCTTATGTTTATATAGGCAATTGTACATTTAATGCTCTCAGCCATATTTTGTTTTTGTCGCATTCTTATTGGTTGCAACTAAATGACAGGATGATTCATTGTTCTTAAATGAGCAAACACTTTACAAAAGTAACATTAAAATAATATTACTTGTGTTTTTTTCATTTCTTTTGTATATTTTCATAGGACATGCAAGACACAAAAGTGTGTGACATCTTGCCTAGTTATTTTGAGGTGTTCCCACTTTAAATTGGGCAGACATTTATTTCAAAATGACTTTGGAGTCAGTGAGTTAATCTGTCAGTGACTCACTAACTGAACTTTGTGTCTTGATTTCTCTACTGATCATTCACTTCAGTGAGTAGTTTTTTTTCCTCTTCTTCAGACTTTGTCTTCACGGGGTGTACCTTCGAATCTTGAGTCAAGTACAAAGGGAAGTTTTCAGTGACTGTTAGACTTACTGATAATTCCAAAACAAAGTATTGTTAAGTATGACAACTCTTAAGTTACTGAAATAATCTCAAAAATTAGACTTTTTCTATCATTTTCTAATTACAGTATGAGTAAAGGGGACCTAACACCATACACAATTTCAAAAATCATGCATTTATGTTTTTGTCATCTTGATATCGTATTATCATTTATCATAACACATAATGTTGGGAATTCGTATCGATTTTTATAAAAAAAAATATAAACATTAATTGAATTAATGCAACAGAAGATTTTTAAATTTTTATGAATTCCTTGCACGGATCATCAAATAAACATAAGATAAGTCACGTGAAGGTTTAAAATTTGTATATTTGAATTAATGATAAAAATACACGAATGAGGAACTTTTGGTAGCCACCAATAATAACACGATCGAGCAGTGCCAGATATGTGATCAAACACACGAAGAACGGGAAAAAACCGCACACCACTTTGTGTTTTGTTTTGTATTGGCCGAGAGCACACCATGCACCAAAATCAATTTCATGGTGCGTCCGTGTGTTTGTGTACATGTGTTTGTATATATCAATACTAGTTTATCACCCATGTAATATGTGGATATTTTTAAATAAAATTATTTATATAAAGTGTGTATAATTAAAATAATATAAAAATACTATTATGATTCGTCAATGATTTTTTTAAAAGTTTAAATTGTTAATTAATATATTTTAATTGATATAACTTGAGATTTTAGATTATATATAATACAATAATATATTTTACAAAAAATTAATATTTATACACTAATATATAATACAATACTTACATATATTACTAAAAATTAACATTTACAGACTAAAAATAATAGATTTATTTATCTTTTTAAAAATAATAATTGTATTTATCTTTTATTATTTATAGATTACACTAGTGGATAATGTTAAATAGTGGATAACATTAATTATTTTTTAGTATTTATAGATATTAGAAATAATATATTATTTTTATCTTTTATTTTATTTTAAAAATAATAACGTGTATTTATCTAATTAGATGAAAAGTGGTGATAACATGTGATGATTTGTGTTCTCCTTTATTATATACTAGTTTATTAACCCGTGTATTACACGGAATTTTTAATAAACAATTTTTTCTTCAAAATATATAAACATAAAAATAAAAAATTAATATTTTTATTAATAACTTTAAGTTTATTATTATTATTAAAATATCTTTAAATTATCTTCATTGAAATATTAATGGATATTATTATTATTAAAATATCTATTAAATGTTGTTTGTTGAGATTTTAGTGGATCTAATATAATCATAACTATATAAGAAATTTAATTAAAATTAACTGTCACGTGTAATCAGAGAAGATACCACTTGGCATTATAAGAAGATGACATATGACAAAATAGTTACTCATTTATTAGTAGTTATAGATATAAGATATAGGGGCTGTTTGTTTGTGTATTATAAGATATAGGGTGTTGTAATGTATTCCCAGAAGTAATAAGCACACAAATGTTCTAATATCACTCACAAGAAGAATATAAACTCAATAATTGTGTAATGATTAGGAACAAAAGGAATGTTGGAGAAGATGATGAAATGGCGGCTGAATATTCTCTCTCTATTTCTCAATTGTTTCAACTGTGTAAATAAGAATACAACCCTAGGAGCCTATGTCTAGGCTCCTTTAATTAAGTTACAAGGAAAGTCACATTTGATCCTTGAACTTTACAAAAGACATAAACTAACAAAGTAAAACATTACAAGACTAAACATAAATTAAATAAATATTACCAAAGAGATCCACAAGATCGAAATATAATATCTAACAATCTCCCCCTTTTCGATCAATGTGGAGGTCCTGGAACTCTGGCATGGTCAGTAGATTCACGGAGCCCAAGGATGACATCAAATCGTCTAATCACTTGTCTCATGTGTAGCCTTTCGTTCAGGTATTCGATGCCGCTGAGGGTATCTTGAATTTCCTTCGGTGAGCATCTAAGTTCTGGATCTGGTTGAGCATCATATTCTTGAACTTTTCGAGTAAGCACGACGTTAACCATTCTTATAGTACCGTCGGAATAACAGGGAAGATCCTCAAACCGCATGAATCTCTTATAACCTTTTTGGTTCACAAAAATAATGCCCGGGCCTCCTCTGAAGATGATTCTGTAAGCAGGATGGTGGGCGAGAAGAAAGCTATCTTGATCAGGTGGTTGTAGACCAACTTTAACCAGCGCGCTCTCTATCGCCATTTGAAAATCTCTGAGAAACATGATAATAGAGCGGCGGTTCATACTTCTAATGAGAGCACCTACGGCAGTCATGTGGGACAGACGTTTTTTAATTTGATGTCTCAATCGGTCGTGTAAGAATTCAACGTCGTCCACGTTTATGAAGTCCAAGTCATGTTCGAAGAACTCCTCAACTGTGCCATATTCTCTCTCTACCTGAAAGGCAGGATAGTAAACTTTTGCTCTCTTGCACATGGTGATTTTCAGGAGTCTTTTTTATCTTTGATTTGGAAACTTTGGACCTTCTCTCCCTGAGCATTAATTGATTGTATTCGGCCTGTTCAGCTTTGGAAACATATGTGAGTTCCATGAGTAAGCGCCTGCTGAAAGACCCTGGTTTCTTTCTGAACACCATCTTAAAACGTTCTTCCAAGAACGGATTCTGAAACTGCTCCGGAGGAAACTTTTGAAGGAATTCTTTGAGGCCCTGAACGGGGGGTTCTTCTATATCTGATGATTTAACTTCTAGTAATTTGAAGATTTCCCCCCGGCGTTCTTGTCTTAATTCCTCTTTCAACTCTGGTGGCAGAGTATGAACCTCACCTCTCGAGTACCACCCTACCCAATACAAATCACTGTCATCATGAACACCAGGTTGAGTAGGAGGCTCATTAAAGCTATCTACCCGCCTTGTTTCTGAAGGTCCTGGTTGTTGGGTTTGTTGTACTTGGGGAGGACTTTGAGTTCTTGGCGGGGTTTGAGCTGTTGGCTGGCTTTGGACTAAGTGGGATTCTTTTAGTGATGGGGGAGCTTGGATGGAGGATAGTATCTCTTGTTGTGGAGCTGGGGGCGGAGAATTTAGGAATTCAAAGGAAGATGAGGATTTCTGAGGTGATTCGAGCTCAGGCTTAGGGATGATTAAAGGTTGGTTGTCCTCAGTATCGGAGTTTGAGTCAGACACCAATATGATTTCAACTTTTTCGTGTAAGGGTTCAAACTCTACCATGGCCGTCATTGGATCCAATGGAGCTGGACCCTCAAACATGGGTTCGTCTTCTATCATCAAGTACTCTTGAGCCTCATGCATCTTATCCCCTGACCCCTGAACCTCTGTACTTTCTGATTCTGCTCCCCCTACGATCATCATTAGGTCCTCAGACTGATCTTTTGGCACTTCTCCCCCTCATGGCGATCAGGGTCGTCCTGATCGTCATGCTTCCTTTTCTTGGACTCAGCCTGGGGACGGCACTGGAGCTCGATCACTGCAGATTCTAGACGGTCCATGCGGGAGCTCAGTTGCTCCTCGACTTGAAGTATTAAGCGGTTCTGCGTGTTTATTTTATCTGAGAGCTCTTGAATCATCATTTGGACTGATCGGGTCCCTGGTGGAGGCACATCCTCAGAAGCGACACCCTTACCCTTTATTAGTGATAGAAGGGCGGTATGTCGTTCCTCGGCAGCCTCCTTATGGGTGTCCAGGGCAGCCTGGGTAACAACACCGGCAGCACGTAGAGCTGCCATTAACATCTCGATGTTTATTTGGAGATGGTCTGAAGTGGATGGCGTTGATGGAGCCACTCCAGGTCTTCCTTCTGTCATCTCTGGCTCCACAATGGGATGCTCAGATCCAGAAGTTTGAGGAGCCGCCACGGAGGCAGCTCGTTAATGGGACGCCACGAAGGCGTCGTACAATGTGTGTGGGGGTGGGGAGTGAATTGTGGGAGAAAGATGTTCGGTCACATGGGGCGGAGTGTGACCTCGTTCAACATCACGACTCTCCGAATGAGAGGGTGATGGTATGCGTGGTAAATCCCCGTGAAATGAAGTAGCACTCTGTTGAGAGGATGCTAAGTGGGTGGTTGGGGTGAGTTCGACCATCGGACTAATGGTCTGAAAGTGGGTTGTCCGGCTGATTGGGCTGCGGTCACCCTCGGATGTTACCTCTATCCCTCTTACAACAGAGACGGTTCTTTCAGAATCCCCCGTCTCTGCTGCCTCACCTGCTCCTGCTTCTCTCACACGCACAAGCTCCCGCTCACCTATCCCCATTGATTGTTCTACTTCCGCCGCTTCTCCCTCGTCCTCACTCATTCTAACCTCACCTTCGGACTGGGTATGCTCAGTCAGATCTGACCGAGCCTCATACGGATAGAACTCTCTCATATATGCCCGAACCCTCTCAGATTGCACTGCCCTTAGAAGAAGGGACAGTGGGATTGTCATCACTGGTACAGAAGGAGCCCCTTTTGGCAGATTAAGCTTTTGGATCGCCACTGTTGGGTAGACATCTGCCTCTGGACGCTCATGAATGTCGTCATCGTTGTCCATGGCGTACTGAATTATTAGTTGTAGAAAACGCTGGAGAGGGATGTATTTGCGTCCTCATTTGGTGCCCCTCTCCAGATGGACTCTCCTCAATTCCTCGAAGAGGAATGCCGCGTAATCCACGTGTCGGTCGTAGGCAAAGCCAGCGAACATTGCTAGCACTTAAGCAGATGCGGAGTCGTGTCCAGCATGTTTTGCGGTGAAGCACTTGTTGATGATGTCAAATAGAATCCTCCAGTGAGCTTGGAGATTCTTGGTCCTGAAATCTGAGGGTTTGGTGAGGGGACCGTCATATCCCAAGGTTTGAATTTCATTTAGAGTTTCTTGGAGGGAAGGAATGGGGGCAAAGTGAAGGCGATTCAAGGAATGGGCTTCAACAGGAAGGCGTAGGATATGTCGAATAGCTGCGGTGGTTATTTTGACTGGGACACAATATATGGTGGTGGTGAAGTGTGGTTCGGTATCGGCGACAAATTTCAACCGATTCCAGAATTGTTGCAGGTATATTTGGGGAACTGAGATGGCTGTGGAAAGGGAGTAGTAGATTCGGTGGTTTGCCAGGATGTCGAAGGCTAGTGTTTCGGGTTCTCGGGTGAGGATGGATACATCAAGCTGCCAATTATGTGGCATGAATTCAACGAATTCAGCTTGTGGGAGAATGAATTCTTCGGGTAACTGGGCATTATTGTTGGGAATGGGGGGATGGGGTATGGTAAGGATGACTGCGGGTTCCATGATTCCTGTAAAAGTGCATCCAAGTTAGAATAGAAGACTTTAAGTGATAAGACATTGATATGAAGTCTGGATAAGTGTGAAATAGAAAATGCCTGATCTGTTTAAAGCATCAGGTCTTTATTAGTAGAATGAAATTCTACTGAATAAAGTCCAAAGTCAATCGTTAAGAGACCAATGTTAGAACATGCATTTTCACTCAAACACTGATCCTAACTCTAACCAATGATGCACCGGAATGAAAATCTTTTTGGGTTTTGGATTTATAATGAAAATGCAAAAACGGAAAAAAAAATGCTAAGTGGTGGATTTCGGATGGACCGAATTCGGATGAACAGTGCCACCGAATTCGGATCCAGCTGAAATCCGGATGATGAATGATAGTGGCATGTTATGGTCCGAATTCGGATGATGTGATGGATGCGGATGGACCGAATTCGGATGGTGATGCTAATTCGGATTTGGACCGAAATTGAATCGATGCATGCAATGAAATGGAATGGACCGAATTCGGATGGAATCCATAATTCGGATGGGGACCGAATTCGGATCTCATCCGACTTCGGATGTATAGTGTATGATGAACTTAGACTTAATGAAAATTAGAACTTTCTTTGAAGGACCGAATTCGGATCAACAGTGGTCCGAGTTTGGATGCACAGTGTCCGAATTCGGTCTTTGAAGTTGGAAAAACTTGAAATTTTGTCTAAGAGGGTCATCCGAATTCGGGGCTTGGTCCGAATTCGGACGTCCGAAGTCCAACGGATCATTGATTGAGTTCATGCAGCATGCAACATGAACAGTGGTGATTGTGACAAAAATGCATGAAATTACAGATCCTAGTCTAAAAACATGTAAGGAACACTTTATATAACTACAAGTAACTAAACAAAGTAGATTAAATGACCTAAAAATAGCAAAAACCGAATATGAAAACTATGAAAAAGTAGAGAATGAAACAGTTAAAATAGGAAGTTAAAGGCTAACAGAAAGTAAGAAATATGTTACCTGGTAGTGCCGATGTCAAGAAATGCAAGAAAAACAAGAGAAATTGATGGTTTGGAAAGCTTGAATGGATGGTTATGGTGGTTTTGGGCGGTGTGATCGTCGGCAGAGAGGAGTGAAAGAAGAAGTAACTTGAAATTGAAGAAAGTGATACCCTTGACCGTTGACCCGCCCATTTTAAAGGGAGATGGGTCGGGTCGGGCCAAAGGATCCGCGCCCAATTTCCTATAGGGCCGCCGGATAATTTCACAAACACACACAAACAAAACTAAACTTGGGCCTTAAAAGAAATAAAAACAAAGTTTTTAAACAACAAAATAAATTTTTTTTTGGCCCAATTAGACAAATAAAAATAACCAAATGCACAATAAAATATTTTTGAGATTTTCTTTCAACAATCGAGTTAAGACAAAATAAAATAAAATAAAATAAGATAAAATATTTATGGCTTTTTGACAAATTTAAACAAATAAAATCTTTTTGGGATTTTCTGACCTATTAAATTAACCTTTAAAATCTTAAAATTAAGCAACCTAAAATTTTAAAAAAAAAAATTAACTAAGAGAAATAATAAAAGTAACAAAGAATTATAAAAATTAACATCCTAACTATACTCCCCCTCAAATAAACACCGCTTCTCTTCTTTTATCTTTTTCAGATTAAATCCTTGAACCTATTTAGCCTTAAAGATACAGACAAACCTGGATTATGTTTGCGTCCCACTCAGTGATGAACAATTCACACAGCAATTTGTCAGGATCATTAATTATTAAAGATGTACATAGATAAGGAAATATTGACTTTTAATTTTGGTGACATAATCCTTAAATTTAAATAACAGATATTTTCTAAAATAAAGGAATTTCAAACATGATAGATTGAAATAGAATTATTTAAGACAATATCTGATATTTAATTGGAAGGCGGATTCAACATGCCGATATGGGATACTAAAAACTAAAAACGAGGTTCGTTTAAAGCTTTAGTAAAGATATCCGCAAGTTGATATTCCGTGCCAACAAAATACAACTCAATCGTTCCCTTTTCTACGTGATCTTTAATAAAATGATACCTGATATCTATATGTTTCGTTCGAGAGTGCTGCACAAGAGATGGCAATTGCACTTCAAGAATCGCAATAAATTGGGATATTGGTGAGTGAGAATCCATAATCGCGTAATTGTGTTCTCATCCACAGCACTTGAGAGCAACAGCTTGCAGCTGCTACATACTCAGCCTCAGATGTGGATGTGGAGACACAATCTTGCTTTTTGGAGGGCCAACTCACCGGTTTGTCTCCCAAGAACTGTATTCCTCCCGATGTGCTTTTCCTGTCAACTCTACAACCTGCAAAATCAGCATCTGAAAAGGCAGTAAGATCAAAATCGGTTCCCTTTGGATACCATAGACCAAGATCGGGTGTACCCTTAAGATAACGAAAAATACGTTTTACCGCAGTTAGGTGTGATTCTTTCGGGTCGGCCTGAAAGCGAGCACAAAGACATGTTGAAAACTTTATATCAGGCCTACTAGCAGTCAGATACATTAAGGATCCTATCATCCCTCTATAAGTTGTATTATCGACACTTTTCCCAGAAGGATCGGTGTCTAACTTACAGTTGGAGGCCATGGGAGTTGCGATACTCATGCAAGTGTCTAACTTATACTTCTTGAGAATATCAAGAGTAGATTTTGACTGGTTCATAAAAATCCCATTCTCAAGTTGTTTGACTTGTAATCCGAGGAAAAAGTTCATTTTCCCCATCATACTCATCTCGAACCTGGACTCCATTATGGCTGAAAAATCCTTACAGAAATTACTTTCAGTAGATCCAAATATATTGTCGTCGACATATATTTGTACTAGCATTATGTGTGGGCCTTCATTTTTAGTGAACAGAGTTGTGTCCACCACACCTTTGCTGAAACCAGCAGAGATAAGAAAATTTGAGAGACTATCATACCATGCGCGAGGTGCTTGTTTTAAACCATAGAGGGTTTTGTCTAGCATATAAACATGGTCAGGTTTATTTGCGTCAACAAATCCTTGTGGTTGTTCAACGTACACCTCTTCGTTAAGTTCACCGTTAAGAAAGGCTGTCTTGACGTCCATCTGGTACACTTTGAAGTCCTTGTGTGCCGCGTACACCAAGAAGATTCTGATAGCTTCAATCTGTGCAACTGGAGCGAAGGTCTCCTCATAATCTATCTCTTCTTATTGTCGGTAGCCTTTGGCAACAAGTCTCGCTATATTCCTTATCACAATGCCGTTCTCATCTCGTTTGTTCTTATAAATCCACTTTGTTCCGATCACTGTACGGTCTTTTGGTTTGGGAACTAACCGCCATACTCTGAGCTGTTCAAACTGGTTGAGCTCTTCTTGCATTGCAACAATCCAGTCTGGGTCTTTTAGGGCTTCATCCACACGAGCTGGCTCTATCATACTAAGGAATGATGCGAAGAGACATTCATTAGCAGATGCCCTACGTGTTTGGACACCAGTTGAAACATCACCAATGATCTGATTAGGTGGGTGACTTCGGGTCCATTTAGTCTCGTGAGGAAGGGGTGCTTGGGATGGAATCTCAGTGGTGAGAGTGGGGATGGATGAAGATTCATGGTCAATGGTTTCATGTGATGGTACCACTGGTTCCAGTTCGAATTCCGAGTGTTCAGATGAAGGAAGGATATTTTGCATTATATGCGAGGGTATTTCAGTAGTAGATTCAACTGCGGATGTATCAGTGGAACATGTTGATGGATGAGGGTACGATGTGGATGATGATGGAGCGGATTAAACTTGTGGTGCAGTTGAATTATTGGATGGATTACCTACATTATTAGCAACCTTGGAAACATTAGCGTGAGTAGAAGAGTCTCCAGGCATTTGTGAAATGCGTGGTCCTGTATGATCAACTTCGGATGCCAGTTCAGCCAACTCATCAAATGTGACATGCACAGTTTCATTGACTGTCCTGGTTTGGGTATTGAATGCACGATAAGCCCTCGAGTTGGATGAGTATCCAATGAAGATCGCTTCATCTGCTTTTTCATTGAATTTCCCGAGGTTGTCTTTATCGTTCAGCACATAGCACCTGCAACCAAATACACGTAAGTACTTGATAAAAGGTACTTTATTCAGAAAGAGTTTATAAGGAGTTTTATTGAAGCGCTTATGGATTATGGAGCGATTCTGTGTATAGCAAGCTGTTGATACGGCTTCGGCCCACAAGAATGGTGGTAGCTTTGAGTAGGTTAGCATTGTACGAGCGGCTTCCACAAGGGTACGGTTATGCCTTCCACGATTCCATTTTGTTGTGGTGTTCTAGCAGCAGAATATTGATGCTGAATACCTTTGGATCGAAGGAAGCCCTCAACTACCGAATTCTTGAACTCCGTGCCGTTATCAGATCTGATTGATTGAATTGACAGTTGCTGTTGGGTCTCGACACTCTTTATAAAATTTATGATTTCTTGAGCTGTCTCATCCTTGGATCGCAAGAACTTAACCTAGGTATCTCGTGAGTAGTCGTCAACGATAACCAACACATATCGCTTCCCATTTATGCTTTGGGTCCGCATCGGTCCGCATAAATCCATGTGAAGTAACTCCAATACTCTTTTCGTTGATGGTTCGGGTTTTGGTTTTTGAGATGATCGCTTCATCTTTCCTTTCTCACAAGCTCCACAAAGATGGTCTTTTTCATATCGTAATTCTGGGAGACCTTTAACCAGTTGTTTTGCAGCCAGCTTGTTGATATTGTCAAAATTTAAGTGGGATAACCTTCGATGCCACAACCAAGAGTCTTTTGAAGAGGCTTTTGATAAGAGGCAAATGCTACCCTTAACTATGAGCTTGGCTACGTCTATGGTGTAAAGGTTAGAGTTACGGAAACCGGATAAGATTTCTTTGCCATCCATACTCTTTACACTGCAGTTCTTAGCCCTAAATGTTACTTCTAGACCTTTATCGCGGAGCTGTCCTATGCTAAATAGATTATGTGATAATCCCTCAACATAGTCAACGTCCTTGATGACTAGATTATTTAAGACTAAGTCCCCGTATCCTTTTATATGAGTCTGATGGTTGTTCCCGAATTTTACCGTCCCGCAATTCTGTTCAACTACGTTGGACAGTAATTCTCTTCTTCCAGTCATATGCTTGGAGCAACCCGAGTCCGTATACCAGATGGATTTAGCCTGAAAGACAAATAAATTCATATGATGAAAAACTATATGCCTTCAAACACATCCATCTTTTATTGACAATCAAACCGTGTTCTGAACCGAGATGTTCAGAAAACATGATGAAATAAGACCGGGTCCTGAGCTGTGTGCACAGAAGCCAAACGTGTCGGTTTAAGCACAACCGACAAGCAGAAGAACGGGTCCTTGTCTATGATAACTAGAAGCCAATTCAGTGAAGTACGGGTCTTGATCAGAGGTAACCAAGAACCATCTGCATTAAGATCACACGAATTTGGGTACCCATCTCAATATGGGTCCCTTTTTGTTAGGAGTTCCAGGTGTATATACCACGTGTGCAGTATTAGGAACCCATTTAGCAGTTACGTGTGGTCAAGATGCAGAGCCTTTCAGAATCCATTGAAGATTGGATTTATTAGGCTTTGGTACCTTAGGCGATGAAATTACCCTCAATTTTTGACTTTTTGAGACCTTTTTGACCTTTGCTTTGGTTTTGGGCCTCGGCAAAGGACAAGTCTCATTTTTCTTTGTGGCCGATGATGCAACATTTTTTATTTTCTTTTTGAGAATTCTTTTAGCAGGATATGGCACAAAAACATTCATTTTAGGAACCTGACGTCTAAAACGAGTTGGACATAAATTAAACAATTCACTGAAAGAGTACTTTAAACAAACAGAAGAATTCGTTACATCGTTACACACATTGTTTTCTGAGATTACAGGTATCCTATCTCTAGAAACAAATTCAAATGGCATTACAGCCTTCTTCACAAAAAAACTTGAAAAATCCTGCATGGTGGTTTTAGGGACTCTTCTTACATAATCTGTAGGAACAAAACGATGAGAGTCAGTATGCATGGAAGATTTAGAACTTTACAGATTTTTCTTTTTGTTGGTGAGTGGGTTTCTTAAAAGACTTGGATTGAATCTGAGTCTTTTTGGAAACCTCAGCTTTAAAAGGTTTTGAGCACTCACCTTTATAAGTGATAGAAGAATTTTCAGTTTTAGGTGCTGTTTGATTGCATAAGAGGTTAATTGTCTGATGTCTGATTCCACTTCTGATTGATGAGAGGTGGTCCTGATAAGATACTAAGATCTGATAAGAGAATTCAATAAGTCTGTTTGTTTTATAAATTATATGATTCTGTTATTTTTATTAATTTTACATATTAATTATCAAAACCAAATAGATATCATTGATTAAAGTCAAATATCAAGTAAGAATAATATCATTGAATCAAAGTGATCTATGTAAACATTTAATATCATTCAAATAACATTAACAAGATTTAAGTAAGAAACCAATTCAAGTTTATAAGTTATAATCAAGTAACATAAATGCATTCAATAAACATATAAACAACATGCTTTCAAGAATCAAATAACAATTAAAGTTTATAAGTTATAATCAAGTTTATAAGGTTACGTTTATTAACTTCCAAATAACTTAAGTTTATAAGTTACATAGATATGTTATTGAAAAATAATAAATTTTATCAAAAAAATGTTGGAATATTTCTCGTTATAATAAATATGGTAAGAGGTAGGGTAGGGGTGGGGTAGGTTGAGGGTGGGGTGGGGTAAATAGGGTAGGGTAATGGTGTAGGGGTAGGGTGGGTAGGTTGAGGGGTAAGGTGGGTGGGGATGGGTAGATTTGAGGGGTAGGGGTGGGAAGAGATAGGGGTAGGGTGGGGTGGGGTGGGATAAGGAGGGGTGAGGTGGGGTGGGTAGGCTTGACGGGTTAGTGTAGGGGTGGGGTAGAGTGGGATAGGGTAAGTATGGGAGTGGGGTGGGTAGGGTTAAGGGTGGAGATGAGGATGGGGTGGTATAAATAAGTTAAGGGTAGTTAGGGTAGGGTGAGATTAGGTGGTTGAGGGTGGGGTGGGGTGGGGTAGGGGTAGGGGTAGGGGGTTTAGGATAGGGTAGGGTGGGTGAGGTAAGGTATGGGGTAAAGGTGAGGGTGGGGTGGAGTGGGGTGGGAGAGACGTGTATTTTTTTGGTGTGATAAGTGGTGATAAGTAGCATATCAAAGTCTTATCCTGATAAGACATGATAAGAGAATTTTGACTCTTATGTCTTCTGCATATCAAACGCACTTATCAGTATTTCCTCTTACCGAATAAGAGGTTACCTCTGATAAGAGCCTGATAAGTGGCTATCAAACACCCCCTTAGTCTTTCCTTTGTTGGATGACACAAATGGGATTTTGGTGAGATGAGGAACTGTTGGTTCCTTTGAAAAATCTTTCAATGTTTGAGAAACCGTGTCAAATTTTTCTCTGTAGACAGTTAATTCTACAGATTGTTGAAAAATTTTTCTTCACTCTTAAGAAGAGCTTCTTGAAAATCAAGTGATTTCTTTTGAGTTGACTTTAATTCCTTTTCTAACACAGTAATTTGATGTTGAAAAACTTTTGTAGGAATATAAAGTCGAGGAATTGGTTTTACAGGTTTTGCTTTCATTTCAGCTTCTGAATAACTTGACAAGAAGTCTTCCTCTAAAGTAGGTACTCTAGAGGGATAACTCTCGTTAAGTTCTTCATATTGAAAAGGTATTTCTTTTTGTTTATTTTCAACACGTTTCTCATCCTCTTGGGTTAAAACTTCTTTTGATGACTCAAAAAAGAAAGATTTAAGTCCAGCTCCCATATAATTCATGTTATAAAATAAAGGTAAAACTCTTTGAGCCTTTTCCAAATATTTAGGATATTTAAAACCGATTCCTTGTTTAGAATGGTAAAACCTAGTTTCTTTGGGCTGATTTAAGTGAACAGTTTGTTCAGTTTGACCCTGTTTTAAAAAATCCATCGTCTAGGGTCTTTATTCGTGAGTACAAACTTATTCTTTATTCTTCTATCATTTTAAATTTTTCTAAACTGTCTATATTTTCTATACTTACTGTCTCTAACTGTTTTGAAAGTACAGATATTTCTTCTTTTAAAGAGAGTTTTTCATTAGATAACCTATCCATACAAGATTCAAGCTATAAATTCATATCCTGAACATCTACCTTTTCGACTAGCATCTGTTTTATGACATTGTGATTAGTTAACCACTTTGATTGATATAATTCAGACGACTCTTTTAAAGTTTTAGCTAGATGTTCAGCTTGCACACACTTTTCAGTTTCAGCATTTAACCTAGCTTCTAGATCAAGTATATGTGTGTGCAATGTACATTCACTATTTACAGATAAATTATTTACATGCTCTTGAATGTAAAAGGAATATACCTCTCGTGTCTCTGAACCGGATGATGAACATTCGGGATCGTCGGATTTGGCCATCAGACATGCTGGTGGATTTGTCGTTGTCTCCCCCTCATCAGCACTGTCTGAATCTGAAGCGGTTGAAGTGGCATAGTGATCCAATCCCAGACGATCAACCATATATCAGTTCTTTCCCTTATCATCCTCCTCGTCGGTGTCTTCAGCATCCCAGTAGTCTTCCTGGGCGACGAGAGCCATGACAATCGTTCGTTTCTTAGCGGCTTCCAACTTCCGCTCATAGTAGCCGACGTCCCTGTCAAACTTGTTTTTACATTTCCGAGTAAAGTGGCCCGGTTTCCCACATTTATAAAAGAGACACTCTTCGGCGCCTTTCGGTTCATCGGCTCTGGGTTTGTCATCCCTCCTTTCCACCGGCCTCTTGTCAGTGCGGCGAGGTTCTCGGCTTTCATCTCTCCTTTTATCCCGACGGTCATACTCCCTTCGATCGTCCCTTCGGTCATCGTGACGGTCGTCCCTCCGATCATAGTCTCGGCGGTCATCCCTACGATCATCACGCCTATCGTCTCGCCTTTCATAACGGCGATCATCTCGATAGTCGCGTCTATCGTCATGTCTCCTCTCATCCCTGTCATCCCTGCGATAGTTGTCTCGACGATAATCATCTCGTCTTTCATCCCTTCGTTTATCTGAGTACCTCCGCGGACCGGTGTCGTAGCGGAGCTGATTGTTTGTCTTGTTGGAAAAACGTCGTTGTTGGAGACGATTTGTCCACAAGGCTATTTGTTCGTGAATAACCGCTTCTTCCTCATCCATTACCTCACGCGGAGGAGAAGCATATATGTACTGTGACAAAGATGAACCTTGTGCAAAAGATGCAGTGGGAATATTCGTGTTGGAGATCAAGGCTAGGGAATCACTGGGTTTGATGCCGGTGTTAGCAGATAGCAGCAAAGATGCGAGTTGATTTGCCATCTGTTTCTGTTGATCCACATCACCTTGATACTTTTTCAGCTCTTTAAAGACGACATTTATCGAGACTTCGGGAATATTCAGGACTCGTCGTGTGGCCCGGCATGCAATCTGCCACTCGGGGGCTAAGGCTGAAAAGAACTGGATGCTTATGTCATCCTTGTCCTTATTGATGTGCAGTTTGTTTAATTCATTTTGGACGGCACAGAACCGAGTAAATGTAGCCTGCAGTGACTCCCCATCTTTCGCACGGAATTCAGTGAACTTGGCCTTAGCTTCCTCTATTTTTGCTCGGTCATCTAGATCTGCCCCCCGCATTTGCACTTCTAACTCATCCCACATTTCTTTAGCAGACATCTTGCTGTCTACTCCGATTAAGATATCAGCGGGGAGGGCCTGATAGATCAGATATTCAACCCTCTTATCTGCATGCTGCCTGTCTCGCTCGGTATCATTGCGGGTTCCCTCTCAACCTTTGATGCGAGTACAGGGGGGTCAGCCTCGGGTCTAGCCGCTATTTCCCGATAGTATATAACGGGGCCCTCAGATATGGATTGAAGCATATGGTGTCCGTTGAGTTGCGTACCGACAAACTTAAGGAACCGGGACTTCCATTGTTCATACTCATCTGGATACATAACAGGTGGTCTGTTCTCGGATCCGAGTACTAGAGCTTCACGAGACATGATTTCGGGTGCTGATATGAACGAATAAGATCTTGAAGGTGGAAACTTGAATCGGATGGACTGGACTGCGGATGAATAGTACACTGGATGGTACTGATTCGGATTAAGCTGCTGATTTCGGATGTAACCGAATTTGGATGAGTATATGAGTTCGGACAGTAGCCGAGTTCGGATGAACAGTGGCTACGGACGAGAACCGAGTTCGGATGAACAGTGGTTCGGATGGACCAAGTCTAGGATGATGGATGGAGGATGAACCGAATTCGGATGGACCGGATTCTGATGAACAATGCTTACTTCGAATGGGACCTAAGGATGAAGGAACCGAATTTGGATGGTCTAGATTCGGGTGAACAGTGTCTAATTCGGTGGAACACTTGGGAAATTTTGAGGATGGAACACCGAATTCGGATGGTCCAGATTCGGTTGGTCCGAATTTGAAAATGGTCCGAAATGAAAAGACAAATGAAAGCACAAGACAAATTAAGGAAATTAAGTTGCCTGATCTGGACTTCGGAAGGTCCGAAGTTCGGATGGGACCGAAACAGGGTCCGAAATGGGCAATATGATGGTCCGAAGTACTCTTAAAATTGGTCCGAAATGGACCGAAGTGAGGTCCGAAGTAGTCCGAAATAGGGTCCTATATGGTCCGAAATAAGGTCCGAAGTGCTACAGGGATGGTCCGAAATACAGCAGATATTCAATATTTCACTAACAGATCAGACTTTAAAATGAGCAGATTTATGGCCTAAAATTGTTTCTAAATGATTGGAAAGCTATTTTAAACACTTTTTAGGTTTTAAAATGTACCAAAACACTTAAAAATCCTTAAAAACGGACCAAAAACTCAAGAAAACCCATCTTTTTTAAAGTTCAATAACAGTCGATTTTGGATGATTTTGATGTTAAGATTGAACCTAATATGCTCTAAATCATTAAGATAGGATAATGTGATGATTATATGATAATAACAACACAAAAACAGCAGAAAAATGATGAAAAAGAAGATCTAACCGAGAAGAATGATGTAGAACACGATGAAGATGAGAAAACCCAGCAGAATCCGATTTTGAGAAGTTAAAATCCACCTTTTTGAGCTCTGATACCAATTGCTGTAATGTATTCCCAGAAGTAATCAGCACACAAATGTTCTAATATCACTCACAAGAAGCATATAAACTCAATAATTGTGTAAGGATTAGGAACAAAAGGAATGTTGGAGAAGATGATGAAATGGCGGCTGAATATTCTCTCTCTATTTCTCAATTGTTTCAACCGTGTAAATGAGAATACAACCCTAGGAGCCTATGTCTAGGCTCCTTTAATTAAGTTACAAGGAAAGTCACATTTGGTCCTTGAACTTTACAAAAGACATAAACTAAGAAAGTAAAACATTACAAGACTAAACATAAACTAAATAATTATTACCAAAGAGATCCACAAGATCGAAATATAATATCTAACATAGGGGCTGTTTGTTTGTGTATTAATGGACTGACTGATGAATTCCTCTGTCAGTTCTTTTATATTTTACTGTTTGTTTCAAAACTTAATGATTAAGTCAAGGACTCGGTCAGCTAGGGGTGTCCAATATTTGGTTTGGATTCGAAGAAACCGAAACCAAACCGCATCGAATTCGAATAAAACCAAACCGAATTTATAAAGCAGTTTTCGGTTTGGTTTGGTTCCAAACCGAATTTCATAATATGGTTTTCGGATTGATGATCGGTTTTTCTTTTTTGAGACCAAACCAAACCGAAAACCGAATTTGGTTTTTAATTTAAAAAATAAATAAATATTATGCATTATACAAATACAATTATACAATATACATAATTACTTAATTTGAAATTTAACCACCATCCACGATCCACCAGTCCTGAATTTGAGTCCACCCACCAGTTTCACTTTCACACTTTCAACTTTTCAAGTCTGGTACTCTCGTGTCCGCCTCGAAACCCTAGTTGTGCCGCCGCCTGGCGACTGCCGCTCCGCGCCTCCGCCTTTGCCAGAATCGTTGCTGGTCGTCTCCTCTTGCCATCACTGCCGCTAGTCTCCTCTCTCCTTCGCCGCTCCTATCATCATCATCTTCTTCGCTGACGCTGCTAGTCACCTCTTGCCATCTCCGTCGGAATACCATATCTTCGTATCATCTTCTTATCCGACGACAAGGGTTACTTTTTGTTTTAGATTTAAGTATTTAACTACATGTTTGCTGTTTTTTTTTTTGTTTTTGTTTCAAGTTTAAGTATTTAACTAAAGCAGGATTTGATTAAACTATATCTCCGTATCATCTTCTTCTCCGACGACAAGGGTTAGTTTTGTATTATGAATGACCATTGACCTTTGATTAAATCAGGACTTAGGAAAAAAAACTAAAACTGAATTGACCCATAGAAATTCGGTTTCCTTGGCTTCCAAACCGAACCAAACCGATTTTGAATTCGGTTTTCGGTTTGGTTTTGTCCAATCTAAAATCGGTTTGGTTCGGTTTTCGGTTTTGTCTTCAAACATTTTCAAACCGAGGAAACCGAACCGTGAAAACCGAATAACCCATAAACCGAACCGATGACAGCCCTACGGTCAACTATTTACTTCAGCCACAAAAAGATATGTGGTCCCCATTCAGTCACTTTTTTTCCCACATTACCCCTTTGTCTCCACAACTTCTTCCCACATTACCCTTTGTTTCCTTTGTTACTGTGTGTGGCAATTGTGTGGGGATTTCAAGACAACCTCATTTAATTATATTTTCTTTTTCCAATTTGCTTTATTTTTTGTTGATGGGTTTATAATGTTATAGAAAAAAAGGGATGAATATGTCATGTTTTCGTAAAACTTTGATTTTTAACTACAAATTCGTGTGTACATTCTGCTAAATTTAATTGTTATATCAATTATTAATATGAAGGGTAAATTGGTAATTTTATGTTATACAGACGTTTATTCAGCATCTACACAAACAATAACTGATTTTATCCGGACAGACATCTTAATCCAGATAGACTACTTAATCTAGATGTGACTTAATAAAAAAAGTAAACAAACAGCCCCATAGATTAGTTAAGAGTTTTAATATAATTAAACTTTAATATAATAATATAAAATACATCCTAATAATTATCTTTATTATTTAAACCTTACATAATTATCTCTATATTTATATATATCCATCAAATAATAGGTTTCATCTTTATCCAATAAAGATAACTAGATAATTATTTAAAAATTTATCTATTCATTTGTTTATAATTATTCTTCCAATTACCTAATAGTTAGATGATAATTTTAATTCAAATAAATGCATCTCTTATTTAATATCTAATATAATAAATAAAAGACTTAATAATTATATAATTATCATCCAATGACAATTAAATCTCTACAATATCTATATTGCAGTTTTATACCCGTACTTTAATATATTGACAATTAATTACCTAGTAATTAATTTAATCTTAATACTCATTTCAAGCATTAAATATGTCCAATATCGTTTACTCATTCATTTGATTGCATCTGCTTAGTTCCGTTCATTGGTGTGACCCTCAAGTATTTTATAAAATCAGTCATGATGTAGTAGTGATGTCATCTTGACACAACACACACTAATATACTCCCACTTGTGTAAGACGACATTACGATCCTGCAGCATGCGCCTAAAGCAGGTCATGGCTAGACACTTTAGGCAACCAATGTCATAAAAACTCTTACTCTCATTCAGGCATTCTTGTTGAAACAACATTCCAAATGAAACTTAGGTGCCGTTTGGTTTGCAGGATTTCAGAGAAAATGGTGGAATTTTCATTTGAAAATTCTTCTCTTATCATGGTTGGCAAAAAAAAAAAGAGAGATTTTATTTTCCTTTAGCATTTCACAATTCTCTTTTTTAAGATTTTAGAATTCTTCCCTACCCCTATTATTTCATAATCTCATATCTTTACATTTTTAATTCCTAACCAAATGACAATATTACCCTTATCCTTAACCTAACCACCACCTACCTATACCTATTGACCCTACCTTACCCTACCATACTTCACCAACACCGACCCCACCCCTCCCTCACCCACCCACCCACACCACCCCATCATATCCCACCCTACCCTACCGTAACTTCATAGACCCAACAATGATAACTATCAAACACTACCTACCTACGCTAATCCATTGTATCATACTCTACCGTATCTACCCATCTTCACCCCACCCCACCCCACCCCAACCTAACTAAACATCGTATCTTACTTTCACCAATCGTACCTTACCTATATCTACATATACATACCCACCTCATACCACCGATTCTCACCCAACCCTACCCACGTCACCCTTACCTACCATACATACCCACATACCTTACCCCCACCCATTCCACACCAAATATACATCGTATCCTACCCTCATTCATCCTACCTTACCCACATCTACCTATACACACCCATCCCACATTACCCTATAAAATTCCCATCCCATCACACCCTACCTACCATGCCTACCCTACCCCTACCAATCTACACCTTGCCCACCTTTTAACATACCCTACCTTACTTCTTGTACACATATCTGCTTTACCTATATCATTATGACACATTTACAAATAAACAATATTTTACATATAATTGTATTTGAAATCCTGCAAACCAAACACATGACATGATTCAAATCCTATCACATTTGAATCTTGTCATTTTCAAATTCTGTCATATTTAAATCATGGTATATCAAAATCCTGTAATCCAGACGCTATCTTAGGTTATATCTCATGCATCACGATATTTCAATGTGAAAGCTAGGCATGGCTTAGATCAATCGTATCAGATACAATAATAACAAGTCAGAGGCTATTATTTAACTAATCATTACACATGTTGTATATATTTCACATGTAATTTTATAAAATGCGATTACATATTGTCTAGACAATCCTGACTTATCAAGTCTTTAAATTTTTTTTGACAACTTAAGTGAATTAATCTCCATGTGACTCATTACATCTAATTTTTCATTTTATTATTAGTTTCATATGTATAATCACTGACGACAAGTCGTGTAATCTCTTAAACTAATTTTCAAGAATTAGCAAGTTCAATGAAACTTCATTTGAACACTTTAACAATTCCAAAAATATTTCACAATATTCTATAACAACAAAATTATATTTTATTTGAATTTAACTAATAACTGATAAAATTCTGTTGATTAGTTACCATCTAAACTTTACTTGGATCAATAGTCTATCATGACATAACAATTTAAACAGAGATATATTTAATAAACACTTTTAAACAACTTTCAATCAAAACTGTATCTCAAAATAAATTGTTCAAATAACTGTAAATAAATTGTCTAAGCACCATAATATTATAAATGATAACAAAAGCAATAAGTAGAATAATCCTTAAAAAGATCTTCATGCTCCAACTGCTTTTCTCATCCCTTTCACTTCTCTTTATTCCTTACAAAACATTTTTCAAAAAAATAATAATTCAACTAAAAAATCACATAACTAAGAATACTTATAAGAAGTGAAATAATTAAGATACCTGAAGTCCTGACTCGTTCAGTCTTAATCTTTTCCAAGTATTTAAGATAATTCATTTTCTGGTGCCCAGTTTCCTGACACTTAAAGCATTTGTCATCCTTGGCTTTAACTTCTTTGGTCTTTGGCTTTGGTTTCTCTTTAGCTTTGGCCTCTGGCTTGGGAACTTTCTTTCCCTTACGTCTTTTCCTTTTCCTCTCTTTTTAACCCTTCCCTCTCTTACCATTAACACATCCTTAGAATTCTCAGAATACTTAAGACCCATGCTCTCCTTAGCAGTCTAGAGCATCTGATGTAGCTCATTGGTCGTTTTATCTATATTATGAAATATTGTAATTAATTACGAATTACTTAAAATCTTTTGATAAGGAGTTGAGAATCAGATATGTGGTCATATTCTGTGTCACGGGATACCCAAGTCTGCTAGGATGATCCAGATAGCCCTTCGTCTTCAACACATAAGGTCTGACAGCTGTTCCTTCTGCCATTCCGTAGTAATCGGAGCCCTAGTCGTATTATATATCTCAGTCCGAACCTGAGTCTGGACCCTATCCTTTAGTTGGGACATCCATAAGGTTAGTTTGCAACTCAAATGTCATAGTTGTTAGCATTAGACATGCAGCATCGATCGCCTCCTCAGAGTGCTTCTTGTGGAGATTTCTCTCCTTAATAGTAGCAGTTTCTGTAGGAGCAGATCCTAGTGCCCTTTCCAAATCATACGACTTTCTCTCTATTCTCAGAACACAGTCAGATTTGGTCCTCGGTTTGGGAAGTTATTTCCTCTGAGTTTTACTTTGTCTAGAATGGACCTTAGAGTACCAACATTGTGCATTTGGGGAGGATTTGCAATAGGATGAGGTGGAGGAGGGAGATTGGCGTTATCGTTACTGTTGTTGTCATTGTTATCGTTGTTATTATTTAAACTGCTTCTACCTTTGCCTTTTCCAACCATCTAAAACATTTTTTAAAAATTAGTATTTGATTAACCATTAATAAATCAATAATCCGAAATTCTTGAAATGATTTTTTTAATCCTAAGAACCCTTTTACTTATCCATGCACCCAACAAAGGCTGAATTTACATGAGGAAGTTACCTAGGCAGACAACTTCTTACCAATTACATCTCCCTTGCAACTCTTAGGTCTTATGAGATTTTCGATTTCTTAAACTGATCATGTTTAATCTCATTCACACCTTTGGTGACAGTCTCACAAAAAATCACCACTGTCACACACCATATAACAACTCCATGTCATTGGCCCAGGTCTGACATGGGAATCATAATGCTTACCTCACACCTTTCAAGTTAGCGGCGTAAACACCCAAACGGAGGCTGAATCAACTTATGACGACCGATTAGCATGAGTGCCACTATATGGACAACATGTTGTGTTAGATTTTTAATTTGGGTTTATAACCAGTCTCTTAGCGAAAACTAGTGGTCAGTCAGGTCAGTCGGGGGCAGGATCCTTTCGGTTATAAACCTTTTGGAAAATCCAACAACTACAATTCGAACATGACTATCCTAGACATTACTTAGTCTGACAAACAATCCAGTTAATTATACCGGTTTAAAAATCTTTTCAAATGTTTGAATTTTGGCATTTTAAATCAAACATCCTTTTATTTGAAATATATATTTCATGAAAAATGTCATAAAACATTGATGAAATAATTAAAGTTTTCAATTTTAAACTTCCTTTAAAATACTATAATTTTCATAAAAAAATGATTGAACTTTTAAATGTTTTTATTTATCTACTTTGTCAAACACAACCATGCATATATGAAAAAGCATAAAAAAATAAACAACATACGACCACAGGGTGAGATAACCTTGCCAAAACTAAATTGGTTTTCTAGAGCCGTACGCACAAACCAATTAAGCCAAAACTTATGGGACAAAATCAATACACAAGGCTAGAAGAATGAATTCTTTCAGCTCCCACTAGCCTTAGCATCCGATAATGTCTCCGAGTATCCTTCAAGACTAAAATCCTTTCATGATGGATATCTTCACCAATATTTTACATAATTTTAATCTAAATACATTTGCATATTTTCTAACATATTACAAATTACATTATAAAACCAGGATGCCTATGGCACACAAACCTTCCAAAAATAACCAATAATAAAATAGCAAACATAAAAATTAAATAAACAACACTCACAAACAATGAGTCTCAAGGCTTGACTATGTCATAAACATATATAAAACAATAACGAATATAAATATTACGGGATTCATTCTTATCATCCCATGAAAATAATTATAAAACCAATTAATCTACTTATTTAAAATACGTATGTCTAATATCGTTCTTAAGTTAAATAAGGCTTGTAAACTAAAATATTAAACACTTTTCAAAAATAGAAGCTTTATCCTGAAAAATTTCAAATTTAATTTCATATTTACATTATCTTTGGATGCATAATTAATATTTTTTTTTTTAATATTCAATTAACAATTCAAACACTTTTGAAACTTAAAATTACTATTTTAAGAAACTTTTTAATTAACCACATTTAATATACATAGTTATTATTTCCAAATTAACATTGATAAATAATTTAAACTTCCTTTCAACAATTATCAACCAACTATTATTTAATTGAAACACTTTTCAAATACTAAATGCAATTTATTTAAAATACCATTTTTCCAAATAAATAATTTTAACAATAAAATATGTCTTTTAAAATATTTAAGAAAAAATTGATCATCTTAAAAATTTTTGGAAAACCCAATTGATGATATCATAAGTTAATAATTTCATTAGATTAAATTTCAAGTTAGCGATCAAATCATTTTGATTGAGTTAATTCTCAAATCAAAATATTAGTCAATCCTGACTAATTATATAACTTGATGATCGAAAATTTAATGACAATTATTCAAACATGGTTAAATCTTAAACTTATTAATTTTACAGTTTTAAATGTTTTTCTACTAAAACGTTAAAATGTCGAGATTAAATCTCAAGACACTTTAATCACAACCGAGCCTAAACTCCATGTCATAATTCATCAATTATAGAATCCATTAAAATAAACTCATTTTAATTTTATAACGACTATGATGAAATTTAGTATTAAATGCGTAAATTAGATCTAGCTTATAAATTAAATTTTCAATTTACTTAGGCCTAAGGTAAAAAAAAAAAAAATCACTATGGCTGGAAAAAAATGACATGGACTTCAAATTTAAATAAATTTTAAATATACCTTTTAATTAAAACCAATTTAATTTTAACGACTAATTACCGGAAAGCGGAAACAAATTAACTTAATTAACCGACTCACACTCGGGTTCAAAAACCCATATGACGCGAAAACAAGTAGGGTATTAAACCCATTGATGACCGAAATTAAGCAAAGCCATTAATGAGCTTATTTTGATTACCATGATTTTTAAATTCCAATTAATCATTCTTAATTATCGAATCCAAGAACATTTAAATCGATCTGTGTCCTTTACAAACTAATAAAGTCTCCGATTTTAATTTTATAAAACCGATATATATATATATATATATATATATATATATATATATATATATATATATATATATATATATATATATATATATATATATATATATATATATATATATATATATATATAAAAGATGTTGCTCCTTTTGAAAAAAAAATCTAATAATGTTGTCTTATACATGTCTATTCAAAAAAAATATATGTGAATGTTCATTCACATTAGGGTACGTTGGGTATGCTGGAATCTCATAGGTACGCTGATGAACCTGATTATATATATATATATATATATATATATATATATATATATATATATATATATATATATATATATATATATATATTATAACATCCCGGATTTGGGCATGGTACGTGGATTTAATTTATTGGCCCTTTATATTAATATTATTGCGTTGTTCCAATTGAATCCCGTTTCGTGGATTAAATGTGTCGAGACAGAGTGATACGTGTCTCCGGATTAATAATTAGTGGATTATTATTATTAATGAGATCGTGGATCTAATTGGATTGAAATGATATTAATTGTGAAAAAGTGGTATCGGGTTCGGAATTAGTGGGTTCGGGCTTACTAAATAAGGAAAGCGTATATATGGAGATAAGTTTGAACGTCTCTATCCTTTACCCTTTTTCTTTCCAAAATCAGAGATAATTGAGGATTGTGTTCGTGAGATTTTTGGAGCAGCCAAGGAATTGATCAAAGCTAATTGAGTTGCATAAATCTATCTCCTCCATCTCTTGTTGGTGTTTTTGAGATTTTGAAGGTAAGAATCTTGATTTTGATAGTGTAAATTTGAAGTATATGTGTGTATTATGTTAAGGGTTGGTTCTGGAAATCTTGGGTCTGTTATGTATATGAATTCTATGCGTTTTTGGCTACTGATATCAAGTTTGGGAGGCTAAACCTCTGGTATCGGCCATTTTTGCGAAGCTGCACAGACCTGCAACACCGCGAGCACGACCGTGATGGCCGCGGCGCGATCGCGTTGACCGAACATAGCCGCGATGCGGCGGCTGTTTGGCTGGGTTTTGGGCATCGGTTGGCTGTTTGGGGTTATGTTTTGAGTCGTGTTCGGTTATATCGATTGTGTTCAGATTATGTGATCTATCCGTTGAGTCTGCGTTAATATTTGGGATCTGTTATGTTACAGGTTCGAGCCGACCGCGTACCGATCTGCGATAAAGTTTTGGGTTGCCGTTGCTTTTGGGTATTGGTGAGTACTCGAGTTCCTTTTTAAAAAGAGCGCTCCATTTTCTTAGTTATATTTGGTTGTGTATAATATGATATGTGTACGAGACCGAGTTGTAGCGCGCATGTATGATCTTCTCTACCCTATACGTGCTATATGTGTTTAAGTGCAGGTGTCCACGATATGTGATCGCGCAGACTGACTGTTCCTAACCAGTCACGAAGTTTGAGACTCTATATATCTAGCAGTGTTTGTCGCTAGGTCGCTCCTGTGCCTATTGTGAGCTAACCACTGCTGTGGGCGGCCTGTTAACTGGGGAAAAGCATCCCCTTTGAGCAGAGATGTGTGTTGTGTATCGAGTTATGTTACTTGTGTTGAGATATTACTGTGTTGTGCATGCTATGTGTTATATTGCAGGGTCTAACCCACGCGTACTCACGAGCTTCCCAGCTTATGTTTTCGAGTCCTATGTGTCTCAGGCAGTCATACAGTGGAGCCGCCGAAGTAGGAGCCGGGCAGTTTAGAGTCTGTGTATGCTGGTTGACTTTTGATATTTGACTTCGAAAACTGTTACCTGTATTTTGTACTTGATCAGCATTGTGTTAGCTATCAGTAGTTAGTGCATATTAGTTAGTTCAGTTGTATGTGTATCTGCATCGACATGTGACATGATGTATGACTACCTTTGTATTAAAGTTTTAATTAACAGTGTTTTCTGCTAATCCTATGACATGTGTACCCTGAGATGCTTGCGTTATTGCCACTTATGATTGATTAATGACATGGCATTTGTGTGAGAAATGTGGGTGTTACAGTTTGGTATCAGAGCTTGTGGTTTCAGTAATGAGTATCAGTGGATGCTTGAGCTTTGACCTTGTTCAGATCTGTGGGATTCTTCCATGTGATTGAGTTTAGATAAATTAACTGACCTAGCTTATTGTATAACGCTGGGTGGTTTATCTGTTATCTTACCGTTGTGATATGTGCAGGTAGTTATGGCAGATCATGGAGAGGGATCCGGGCCAGAGAGACCAGCGGGGGATGAGTATATCCGTCGGTCAGAGATGTTAGAGGTTATGGCTGAGTTTTACCGTCAGCAGCAGAGACAGAGTGTGGTTCCTCCGCCAGTCACTAGTGTTGAGACAGGGGCTGGTGCATCTTCTTCTTCTGTGAGAGGTGGGTCCTTTCAGGACTTCATGACAGGAGTCCCACCTCAGTTCCGAGGAGGTGGCGAGCCGGGTGTGGCTATGGCATGGGAGAGAGAGATAGAGGCGGCTTTCCGAGTCGCCCATGTTGATCCACACGATATGGTCGGTTATGTGACCTATTTGCTGAGGGGAGGGGCTTCACAGTGGTGGAAGTCCATTGAGTCGTCGATGACCACAGCTGCAGCTTATGCCATATCCTGGGAGCAGTTTCGTGCTATCTTTGAGTTGCAGTACATCCCCCGTGATGAGCGCCGGGAGATGGAGCGCCGTTTTCTGCACCTCCAGCAGGGCAGCATGTCAGTTCAGCAGTATATAGATAGATTTAACGAGTATGCCCAGTTTGCACCCCAGCATGTTGATACAGAGATTCGTATGGCTGATGCCTTTATAGATGGTTTGAGATCCGATATCCGGGAGTTTGTTGGACTTCATGACGCCCCTACGTTCGCGAGAGCCTTGGAGTTGGCTCGTGTTCGAGAGAGGGAGATAGAGAGACAGAGAGGTCAGCCTCCAGCCCAGAGACAGAGGACGGGGACGTCTGAGAAGTCCCATGGTTATTGGCGAGAGCCCCAGGATTCTCAGAGGGTGAGCCAGCCTGAGCAGCACCAGAGTCAGTGACAGGGTTTGGGGTCCCGTAGAGACAGAGACAGAGGCAGAGACCGCTGATCCTGGAGGTCGGGTCAGTATCAGGGGTCAGGGACGGCAGGACAGAGTCAGGACCAGACTTCTCGTTTTAGTGCTCCCAGTCAGAGTCAGAGCAGTGTGGGGCCGGGGTCCAGCCATCGGGGAGCCGAGCTGATAGTTCTTCTGGAGAGAGAGACTGCCAGAGATGCCGCCGTCGTCATTCCGGTTCTTGTATGCCGGAGCAGCCCTGTTGCTATCATTGTGGACAGTACGACCACACCTCATTTACTTGTACCTCAAGGGATTCTCTGTGCTTTCGTTGTGGGAGGCCAGGCCATGTTGCTAGAGATTGTCCAGATGCACCGCCGGTTGTGTAGGGAGCGACCACCAGCGGTAATAGAGCCGAGCCGTCGTCATCGAGCCGCCGAGAGTCAGCACCCGGAGGTCGGGGCAGAGTATTTCAGGCCACAACAGAGGAGGCCCGCGAGTCTACGGATGTTGTTTCCGGTACGTACATCATGAACGGGCTTAGTGCTCATATATTGTTTGATTCTGGAGCAGATCGCTCGTATGTATCTGTTGTGTTTTGTGCATATTTTTCTGTGCCTTCTACTGCATTACCTATTCCGTTAGTTGTTGAGAGGGTTGATGGTAGTACGACATTAGTGAGCCGGGCGTTTAGAGACTGTGTTCTTGAGATAGATGCTCACCGGTTTTTGATTGACCTGCTGCCGATAGAGATTAGTAGTTTCGATGTGATAGTGGGTATGGATTGGATGACAGCCAGACAGGCCGATATTTTATGCGCGAAGAAGATGATTCGTATACCCATTTCAGACGGTGAGACTGTTACTATATATGGCGAGAGGCGCCGAGGTGAGATCGACATAGTTTCGATGGCCAGAGCACAAATATATGTTGCGAAGGGGTGCGAGACCTTCCTGGCTTATGTTGTTGACGCCAGAAAGGAGAAAAAGACCCTAGAGGATATACCCGTGATCAGAGAGTTCCCTGAGGTATTCCCAGAGGAGTTGCTTGGGTTACCGCCAGATCGTCAGATCGAGTTTCGTATCGACCTTATCCCTGGAGCGGTGCCTATTGCGAAGACGCCTTATAGGCTGGCACTTACCGAGATGCGAGAGATGATGTCGCAACTTTATGAGTTACTGGATCATGGATTTATCCGTCCGAGTTCGTCCCCGTGGGGAGCTCCTGTGCTATTTGTGAAAAAGAAGGACGACACTATGCGGATGTGTATCGACTATCGAGAGCTGAATAAAGTGACGGTGAAGAATTGATATCCGCTTCCACGCATCGATGATCTGTTCAATCAGTTACAGGGTTCGAGTTTCTTTTCGAAGATAGATTTGAGATCAGGGTATCATCAGCTGAGAGTTAGAGACGAGGATGTGCCGAAGACTGCGTTCCGAATGAGATACGGCCACTATGAGTTGCTTGTGATACCCTTCCGACTGACTAACGCACCCGCGTCATTCATGGATTTAATGAACAGGGTGTGTAGATCTATGTTGGATCGGTTCGTGATTGTCTTTATCGACGACATCCTGATTTATTCGAGGAATGCCGAGGACCACGAGCAGCACTTGAGAGAGGTTTTAACCGTGCTGCGAAAGGAGAGATTGTATGAGAAGTTCTCCAAGTGCGAGTTCTGGCTGCGAGAGGTCCAGTTTCTAGGGCATGTTGTGAGCCGCTGAGGACTGTGCCTGAGATCCGCAGTTTTCTGGGACTAGCCGGGTATTATCGCCGCTTCATTCAGGACTTCTCGAGGATTACCATGCCGTTGACGAGATTGACACGACAGTCCGTTCCTTTTGTGTGGTCCGATGAGCAGGAGTCAGCGTTCAGAGAATTGAAGTCCCGGTTATGTCAGGCTCCGGTATTAGCATTGCCCGAGGGTACAGAGGATTTCGTGGTCTACTGTGATGCATTAGGTACCGGTCTGGGTTGTGTTTTGATGCAGCGAGGCAAGGTGATAGCGTATGCGTCGCGTCAGTTGAAGACCTACGAGGAGAACCATACCGTGCACGATCTCGAGTTAGACGCAATAGTGTTTGCGTTGAAAATATGGCGTCATAATCTGTACGGTTCTCGATTTGTGGTGTATACAGATCATAAGAGTCTTTAGTATCTGTTTAGTCAGAAGGAGCTAAATATGAGACAGCGGCGCAACCTAGAGCTATTGAAAGACTATGACTGCGAGATTCAGTACCTTCCGGGTAGGGCCAATGTGGTGGACGATGCATTGAGCCGCAAGGCGTGCGGCCAGACAGTGGTCTCCCGAGCAGCGAGGCTCGAGGTCACCTTGACTCCTGTGAATAGTTTGAGGATGGATCAGTTAGAGGGTTTGCAAGCAGAGAATGTGAAGAGAGAGCGGCTTAGAGGTCAGCTTGATGTACTGAGCACAGATAGCAGAGGTTTATATGTGTTCCATGATCGGGTTTTGGTTCCAAGAGTCGGTAATCTTCGGCAATTGATACTAGATGAGTCGCACCGATCGAGGCTGTCTATCCACCCCGGGAACACCAAGATGTATCGAGATCTGCGTGAGTTCTACTGGTGGCCTAGGATGATGAGAGACGTGGGCCGATACGTCGAAGAGTGTATGACTTGTCTGCACGTTAAGGCCGAGCATCAGAAGCCTCACGGGCATCTTCAACCTCTAGAGATCCCCGAGTGGAAGTGGTATCATATCACGATGGATTTTATCGTTAGACTTCCATGCACAGTTCGAGGCAACGATATGATCTGGGTGATTGTGGATCGATTGACCAAGAGTGCCCATTTTCTGGCGGTTCGAGGCACCATTACTATGGATCAGTTGGCTCGGTTATACATTAATGAGGTGGTCTCGAGGCATGGTGTTCCGATGTCGATCACGTCCGACAGAGATACGCGGTTTACATCGAGATTCTGGCAGAGCTTTCAGCATGAGTTGGGAACTAGGTTTCATTTGAGCATAGCGTATAGACCTCAGACAGACGGGCAGATAGAGCAGACGAATCAGACTCTCGAGGATATGCTCCGAGCGTGTGCTATCGATTTCTGTGGTAGTTGGGACGTTCACTTGTCGTTGGTCGAGCTTGCGTACAACAACAGCTACCATACCTCCATCAAGATGGCTCCGTTTGAGGTACTATACGGGCGTAAGTGCCTAACCCCTGTGGGTTGGGGCGAGGTCGGCGAGCGACCTATTAGTGGGCTCGAGTTGCTGCAGGAGACGAGCGACAAGGTGGCGGTTATTCATGAGCATATGAGGGTAGCGCAGAGCCGGCAAAAGAGTTATGCCGATCGTCGTCTGACTGAGCTCGAGTTCAGCGTTGGGGACCGTGTTATGATGAAGGTATCATCGTGGAAGGGAGTTATCAGATTCAGACACCGAGGTAAGCTGAGTCCGCGGTACATCGGTCCGTTTGAGATCATCGCCAGAGTCCGAGATTAGGCGTACAGATTGAGACTGCCTCCCGAGTTGGCCGGAGTTGATGATACATTTCATGTGAGTCATCTGAGGAAATGTCTGGCCAAAGACGATCAGTACGTGCCGTTATCCGAGATCACCGTGGACGATCATTTGCGATATGTCGAGCAGCCAGAGGCAATTACTGACCGTAAGGTGAAAAAGTTGCTGAATAAAGAGATTGCATTAGTACTCGTTCAGTGGAGACATCATAAGGGTACTAGTGCTACCTGGGAGCCCGAAGCCGATATGAGGAGTCGATATCCGCAGCTGTTTCCGAGTTCGAGCTAGATTCCGGGATGGAATCTAATTAAGAGGGGAGGATTTGTAACATCCCGGATTTGGGCCTGGTACGTGGATTTAATTTATTGGCCCTTTATTTTAATATTATTGCGTTGTTACAATTGAATCCCGTTTTGTGGATTAAATGTGTCGAGACCGAGTGATACGTGTCTCCGGATTAATAATTAGTGGATTATTATTATTAATGAGATCGTGGATTTAATTGGATTGAAATGATATTAATTGTGAAAAAGTGGTATCGGGTTTGGAATTAGTGGGTTCGGGCTTACTAAATAAGGAAAGCGTATATATGGAGATAAGTTTGAACGTCCTTATCCTTTACCCTTTTTCTTTCCAAAATCAGAGATAATTAAGGGTTGTGTTCGTAAGATTTTTGGAGCAGCCAAGGAATTGATCAAAGCAAATTGAGTTGCATAAATCTATCTCCTCCATCTCTTGTTGGTGTTTTTGAGATTTTGAAGGTAAGAATCATGATTTTGATAGTGTAAATTTGAGGCATATGTGTGTATTATGTTAAGGGTTGGTTCTGGAAATCTTGGGTCTGTTATGTATATGAATTCTATGCATTTTTGGCAACTGATATCAAGTTTGGGAGGTTAAACCTCTGGTTTCGGCCATTTTTGCGAAGCTGCACAAACCTGCAACAGCGTGAGCGCGGCCGCGATGGCCGCGGCGCGACCGCGATCGCCGCGCGACATCGTTGATCGAGCATGGCCCCGATGCGGCGGCTGTTTAGCTGGGTTTTGGGCGTCGGTTGGCTGTTTGGGGTTATGTTTTGAGTCGTGTTCGGTTATATCGATTGTGTTCGGATTATGTGATCTATCCGTTGAGTCTGCGTTAATATTTGGGATCTGTTATGTTACAGGTTCGAGCCGACCACGTACCGATCTGCGATAAAGTTTTGGGTTGCCGTTGCTTTTGGGTATTGGTGAGTACTCGAGTTCCTTTTTAAAAGAGCGCTCCGTTTTCTTAGTTATATTTGGTTGTGTATAATGTGATATGTGTACGAGACCGAGTTGTAGCGCGCAGGTATGATCTTCTCTACCCTATACGTGCTATATGTGTTTAAGTGCAGGTGTCCACGATATGTGATCGCGCAGACTGACTGTTCCTAACCAGTCACGAAGTTTGAGACTGTATATATACGGCATTGTTTATCGCCAGGTCGCTCCTGTGCCTATTGTGAGCTAACAGCTGCTGTGTCGGCCTGTTAGGTGGGGAAAGGCGTCCCCTTTGAGCAGAGATGTGTGTTGTGTATCGAGTTATGTTACTTGTGTTGAGATATTACTGTGTTGTGCATGCTATGTGTTATATTGCACGGTCTAACCCTCGCGTACTCACGAGCTTCCCAGCTTATGTTTTCGAGTCCTATGTGTCCCAGGCAGTCATACAGTGGGGAAAGGCGTCCCCTTTGAGCAGAGATGTGTGTTGTGTATCGAGTTATGTTACTTGTGTTGAGATATTACTGTGTTGTGCATGCTTTGTGTTATATTGCAGGGTCTAACCCTCGCGTACGCACGAGCTTCCCAGTCTGTGTGTGCTGGTTGACTTCTGATGTTTGACTTCGGAAACTGTTACATGTATTTTGTACTTGATCAGCATTGTGTTAGCTATCAGTAGTCAGTGCATATCAGTTAGTTCAGTTGTGTATGTATCTGCATCGACAAGTGACATGATGTATGACAACCTGTGTATTAAAGTTTTAATAACAGTGTTTTCCGCTAATCCTATGACATGTGTACCCTGAGATGCTTGCATTATTGCCACTTATGATTGATAATGACGTGGCATTTGTGTGAGAAATGTGGGTGTTACACACACACACACATATATATATATATATATATATATATATATATATATATATATATATATATATATATATATATATATATATTCTTAAATGTATAAATTTTAATAACCAAACACTTTTGATTTATTGATTCGATTTTAACGCATTTAATTTAATCATTCGAGTTTAACCGAAAATCAAATGACATGAGGGATTAAACCCTCATGGGTTTGGTCACCATCCAAAAACCGAGAGGTAATGGGTTTCAAACCATGGCCAAATTTTCCAAGTCTAGAATTCACGAACCGATTCGTTTAATTCTTGACTTTAATTAATTAAACACTTTAAACAATCAAATATCAACAAAAGAAAACAAACTAAAGTTTCAAAAACCCGAGCTCTGAAGAACTCTAGGCTGGCCGAGAATCACCTTGGCGTTTCCAAACCCTTTGGTTGATTTTCTCCAAGCTTAATCAAAACCTTAAATGTTTTATGACCGATTTCGATCGTTTAAACACTTTTACTTATTAAATCTTTAAGAACATTGGACATAAATACATGAATAATATTATCATTATGCTACTTGAGTTGAGTCTGTTACCATTGTTGGGAACTCGTATCGATATTTCAAAAAAAGCATAAATTTAATCGAACTAACACAACGAAGCTTTTTAACTTTTACGAATTCCTTACACGGATCATCAAGTAAAGCATAAGATAAGTAACGTGAAAGTTCAAAATTTCGTACCATTATAATTATTAATATGATTTTTTTGGATGTTACAACATATAATGTCATAATTGTAATCAATTTTTTAAGTCTCATAAATTTATGATTTGGGTTAATTGTGACTCTATTGAAGGTGATAACATGAAATAGAGACGACAGGTTACATACAAATCATTGAGTTTGATGATTCAACTACGAGAAGAAAGGATCTCGAAAATACAGATTATGGAGTTACAAAATCAAATAATCATCTAAAATTTAACAGCCCAGACCACCCTACGACAAGATATTGTCCGCTTTGGCAAAGGCCACACGGTTTTGTTTCTGGAAGCCAAGCCATAGGCCAACCCCAAAACGCGTTTTGGTGGATAGAGACAACCTCACCCTTATATGGGCATATTAGTTTTCTCCTCTCCACCGATGTGAGATGTTACACTAAGAGCTCCGAAAAAGTCTACTCAATACAACTAAAACTTATATAAATGACTCTTTATATAAATAAATAATGTGTGGTGCCAAGAGTCTTAACAACTAGGTCCCAGTAGCAATGCAATATCAACCAAGAAACTAAGATAAATTAATCAAACAAGTTAAGTTATCTTACAAACCTGTTAGATTTACTTTAATAATATTTCCGGATCAACCATATTGCTAAATCATTAAGATAAACCATTAAAAAATAATACATGTATCTATTGATATCGTCTTCTTTATGCGGAAATCTGATGACGAACGATCAGGGTTGTGAGAGTCTTCCTCACCTAAAGCCTTAATGTTCTAGGCCGAACAGCAGATCTCTGATAGATGGAGATTAGAGATCTTAGGGTTGCTTTAGGGTATTGGAGACCCTCACTATATATAGAATGGGAATTAGGGTTACCATAAAACCCTAAAGCTCAATAGTATTAGTTTATTTATTAATAGCCCAATAAGTCTATTAAAGATAAAGCCCAATAAAGTCCATCCAAATAGAAATTCTAACAATCTCCCACTTGGACTTATCATGTTTAAATCTATATTACAGATATCCTTAGATGCGCGTCTGTAAGTTTATCTTTAAAACTTCCGTAATCAATCTGGTCCATTACACGTGTCAGTGATGGAACCATTGTAGCTTTCATCACACTTTAGTAGTGATTAAACTACGATGATCACCATACTAACACATTCAATGACATAGATCAAGTGAGCTGCATGAAAATTGCATGAAATTTGATTGCATGTTTCCAACTGGTCCAACTTTAGTCTTAAATGAGATCAGTTCACAATCCTTATTGCAATGCAACCATTGCACATAAGTGAGCTCATAAAGAAAATTAAAACCGTAAACTTTATACTACAGAAAACTACAACAATTCACAATGAAACATTAAGAACGACCTTAAATTGACTCCTACTGAAACAAGGCTACATCCGTAGTAACACATATATGAGCAATATGCTCACTAAAGACCATTGGTGAAAGACCTCTAGTTAATGAGTCTGCTAGCATTGATTTTGTTCTTATATTTATGTGAAAAATTGTTTATCCTGAACTCTCTCTTAACAACTAGAAACTTTGTAAAATTTCTATTATTGTTAGAATAAAACATTGCTGATTTATTATCATGGTAAATACTTAGTGGTGTTTTACTGTAGCCAATACTTGCAACACCATGATAATTTTTCACAGCCATAATCCTTTATTTGATGTCTCGTAATAAGCAATGAATTCTACAATCATGTTAGAAAGAGCTACAAGAATCCAACTACCAGACTCTTATACTTTTACTCCCACTGTCAAACATGATGCAACCAGATGTAGAATAATTGCTATTTTAGCATCCCGTAAAATCAAATTCAAAAAACTAAATGATCTCAGCATGTTCGACTTTCATATGTGAGCATATTGTATTTTGTTTTCTATAAATAGCACATCAAATGCTTAAAATCTTTTGTATCTTATTTCTTTCAAAAATAGTTATTTGAACACTTAAATTCTTATTGTCTTCAAGTTAAAACCTTTCATGTTGAATCTACTCGAAACAGTATCGATACAACTCTTTTGTGACAATCCAAGTATACATGGTCTATAAGTATACGAAAAAAACTGATACAAAATATGTCTCGCCAAGATCTTTTGTTAGAAATTTCTTGGTTTCCAAAAACAAAACCAAATCACTATTTGCAAGTAGAACATCAACAATATATTGTAACATCAAGATACATTTACTCCCACTATTACTTGCAATAATTAATGATATTTACCTTAAAAGCATACAATGTAATAATTTGATAAAAATTGCAATACTACTCAGGGAAACCTAAATTCAAACCATAGATGGATTATTCATCTTACTTACCATGATCTTTGAATCTTCAGATTCAATATCTTTAGGTCACTTTATGTAAGACGTCTCATCAATGTCTCCATTAAGAAACTTTTATTAACATCCATCTGATATGGCTCAATATTAAATTGATTTATTAGTATCATTCTTAATTCTAAAAGAGTCATTCTAAATATCAGAAACAAAGTCTCTTTAGAACCAGTAAATTTCTTGAGTAAAGAATTTAAAAACTAGACAATCTTTATATCTTTCAATATTACCTTACGAATCCTTCTTACTTTTAAGTATCCATATATAAGTAACCAATTGGTTTCACACATTCACGTAATTTGACAAGATTCCAAATGTCATCGTCTTTCATTGACTTTAATCTCATCTTTAATGACATCAATCCATTACGATAGTTAAAACAAATGATCTTCTGGAATTGTACTCCTTTTCTCTCTAATGAATTTCTTTTAATGACACGTCATAAGACTATTGAGGTTGTACAGTGATGTTTTCTTGTTCCGGTCCAATGACAGGAGTTGAAGCCTGAACATTGAAATCTGAATCCGGAATGATTTTTGGAACAATGAAATTAATTGAATCTCAAACAAAATCCAATTATACTTCAAAGACAACTTTCTTAATTGTTTCTCCCCACAACCTTAATATTCTAAAAAAAATCTAGCATTTCCTTTTTCTTTTTCTTAAAAAAAACGTTATGATGTGGGATAACAAAACTTTTTGTCAAGATACCAACAAAATAGTAGCATATCTCTCTTGAGTCCAACTTATTTGGCTTGTAATGGCCTAACTTAATTTGGACAACCACATACGTACAAATGCCTAATTGTTGGGAAATAAACTAAGTATGTCAAGCTGTTAGTTAGGATTTCTCAAACTGTTAGTAGTATTTCTGTGTAATTACAAAGTTCAAGCTGCTAGTTCAAGAATCTCGAGCTGCTAGTTCAAAATGTTCAAGCTGCTAGAGATAAAGTTCAAGCTGCTTCAGGAGATGATAACATAAAGTGCTATAAATCAGGAAGTGATAAAGATATCAAGATTTGAAGATCTTCTGAAGATATCTACTCAAGGGAAATCGCAGTTTGTTAAGGAAACAAATCAGAAGGTTATAAATAGAGATAGACTAGGTCTTTCTTATGTAATCGGTGTTCAGCAATTGAAATTGTAATTCGTATTCTGATTAAGTTTTGTCAAGCCTCTAAGGTTGTAAAAACCTAAGAACAATCTGTGTTCTTCGTCTAATCAAACAGATTAGAGGTTCTTGTAATCAGTGGTTATTAATAAAAATGGTTTTGATATTAATAGTGTTTTCTGTCTTACTTATTTTGTTCTTACTGTTCAGTAAAGTTTTCTTAAAACAATTAAGTGTTATTTCGCAAACTTCTTAATTGGACTTTGATTCAAAACAAGATTATTAGTTTAACCCTGATTTTATCCAAACTAGTTAATCTTGGGTGATTTGATCCTGACACTAATGATAGGCCTATTGCCCGTCAAAGTTCGTATGAGAATTCGGTAACTACTTTATTTGGTACCTTATTTAGAATGTATATTGCAATCTTTAAGATTCCTCCTTAAAGAGACACTAGTAAAGTTGAATGACGAATCATACTCCTTACCATACCCTTAAGAGTCTTGTGCCTTCGTTCCACAAAATCATTCATGCTAGGTTTGCCTGGCATTATGTATCGCAGAACTATTCTAAATTTTTGAAGGAAAAAAAAAATATCATGTCCGTTATTCTCTTGATCCATCTTATCTGTCGTATTATCATCCATCACAATCAGATTTGACGGCTTTATATTCTTTTCAAGCTGAAATGCAACATCGAATTTAAAAGATTTTGAATAAACGTCCAATGATTGAGATTTCTTATAAACTGGATAAAGGTAGAAAAAATAGAGTAGTCTTCAATGAATATGATAAAAATATATTTGTCATTCCATTAAACTGTAGGGAATGAACCACAAATATCATTATTTATCAATTTTAAGACATCTTTATCTCTATTGACAGACAAATTTCTATTGATAGTTTGTTTTCCGTTGATACAAATAACACAGACTTGACAGTCTGAGTGATCAAAAAAATTCCATTTAACACAAGCTCTTGATTTTTTTGATTAGAGATGTGTCCAAAATGCTTGTGAAAAAAATAGTACGAAATCCTTACATGATTTTAGTTTGTACCTCTCAAGTGTATTTGTCGTGCAAACCTATATAAATACTTTATTTATTATTATTATTATTATTATTATTATTATTATTATTATTATTATTATTATTATTATTATTATTATTATTATTATTAATTTTAAAAGGACAAGAACCAATAAATATGAATATTGATTGAGACTAACTTTATTATTTCTAAATGAACAATAAAAAAAATGATTTGTCCATACTAATAAACTTTAGGTTTCATCTAAAAGATGATCAAATAAATGTCTCAAACAAATTCAACTAAAATTCAAATTTAATCTTTAAGTTCCTATATCTTTATACTGCAATATTGTCACCGCCCACATAAACAAATCTTTCAACATCAATAGGCGATTGAGAAAAAAAAACTTTATATGATCATACTTATGTAAGTAGCATAACCGAACTTTACCACAAAGTATATTTAGGTACAAAACTAATTTAACTTCAAAACAAAACTATCAATAGATATATACCTTCATATGATCTGACTTCATACCGAAAGAAGTAAATCAAGAATTTACAATGTTATAAAAAGTACTTTTGTAGTGTTATCTGATTTTTATTGGCGAAAGAATCAAAAGAAACCAGACTAAACAAAATAAAACAAATATACTCAATAATCAACTCATAAAAGAGTTTTAAATCATAAATTTAACGAGATACCTATAACCCCATTAATTTCTAGTCTTTGGACAGAGAAATTAACTATAGGTGGTACTCTCAGTCCAATGATGAAATACTGACAATAAATCGGTCAAAACAATAGTCTTCCTTTGGGCCGACTATTATTCACATGAATATAACTTTATAATTGTCACGTATTCAATATTGCATGCACATCATTATTTGGCCAAATTATGTGAACCTTTGGGCCATCACAATTCGCATAAATAATTCTGTACAACCATCTATGTATTTAGAAATCAACTAATTATGTAATAGATGTTACTTTTGCAACATTTAACATAAATTAATTGATTACAAATACTAGACCAATTAAGAGTTAAAATAAAACATACAATGTATCGTCATAAACTGATACTTCAATTATAATGACACTCTTAGTATGATGATCAAACACTGACATCTAATCCGGTCAAACGATAGCCTGCCTTTGGGCCGAGTATTGTTCACATGGACAATTAACTTTATAGGTGTCACGTGTTTATCACCATATGTATGTATTATTTGGTCAAACTATGTCAACCTTTGGGTCAATCATAGTCCACATAAATAATTTCATACAAAAATCTATGTATTATCAGTAGAATTAATTAATATAAAAGAGGTTACTTTGGTAACGTTTTATATCAATAAATCAACTTAAAATACTAGATTAATCCTAAAGGGTTTCACCATAAAGTAAATATTTATATTAACATAAGGCAATACCTCAATATTTCAACAACTGGAATTTGCTCAATCAATTAGATTTCTAGATTGGTAGAAAATTATTCAAAAGTCCTACGGATATTTATGGTTATCCACCTCTTTAATAAAATCCATTGGATATATTGCAACTTTACGAAATATTATCTTTATTGTTTATGCCTAAATTTATATAAATATCAAATCCTTTATTACGAGAACAACCGAATTTAAACTCACAAAAGGTTTATAATTATCTCGTACCTTGATCACCCGTAGTTAACGATAAAAATCATTATCTACATATATTTTGGTTCGAAACCCGTTTTTCCAAATACTTGAGATTCAAATAAATTTCTCGAAAATGTTTTAGTATTGAATACTAATACGATAAATAGTTACAAAACATGAATTTACAAATTAGTCTGTAAGAAAAATGCTTTATTATAAAAGTCATAAGACTAAAATGTAATTATCAGATAAACTTTAAATTAATCTAATAAATATTTATCCCTAAACTATCAGATTAATTAGGATAAAACACGATCTTTAATTCCTTACATTAAGTTGATCCATAAAGTCTTTAATAAAATCAACTCACAAGGAAGTAAGGAATCCACCACAAAATTAAAAAAAAAAAAAAAAAAAATCTAAACTGAGGCATGAGCATATCTTAATCTTTAAATTAAACAGTCTCATATCTATCACAGGGACAAAACCGATTCACCGAAAAACAATGAAATTTAAACAGATTTCCCGAAGATATGAGATGAACACTGTAACAATAAATAATCACAAAACCTGAGTTTTGTAAAGTTTCTATTAATTTATAAGTCGATAAATATCATAAAAAATAGAAACACTTTCGTATAATAGTGTGTAATTATCTAAAAGACTTTAAATCAAATGAATATTTAAATGATTATCGAATATCATCCTCAAACTTTAAATCCATAAGGATCAAACATATCCGTAACTTAAATCAATCCACAAAATTAAAAGAACCTTAATTTCCTCTCATTTGAACCGATTCAAGTCACAAGAAGAAAACTTTAAAATTTATATAAATAATCCTAAACTTACATAAACGGAACAATTAAGAGAGATGTAATGCCAAAAAAAAATTAAATGCAGGTGAGCACTCCAAATCAATTGCCACATCAATTCAAGAACATAAATTTAATGTTCAACCTTAAATGACGGCCGAAAACAAAAAAAACACATCAATTTCAACTTTCATGTTTCTTGCATACGGCGCAGGAAAAGAGAAAAAACAAAAAAAATTGTTGTTTTTTTTCTTGTTGCAGCGCAAAAACACAACAAATATAAAAACTACACAATTCATTATGTTTGCATGCCGCGCAATAAACCAAACACAGCCACAAAAACTTTTTTTTTCTTTCGACAGCAACAAAGAAAGAAAGAAAAAAAACCACATGCTCAAATCTAATGATTCAACAAATATGACCAGCTCTGATACCACTTGTTAGATTTACTTTAATAGTAATCCCGGATCAACCATATTGCTAAATCATTAAGATAAACCATAAAAGAAATAATACATGTATCTATAGATATCGTCTTCTTTATGCGGAAACCTGATGACGAACGATTAGGGTTGTGAGAGTCTTCCTCACCTAAAGCCTTAATATTCTAGGCCGAACAACAGATCTCTGATAGATGGAGATTAGAGATCTTAGGGTTGCTTTAGGGTATTGGGGATCCTCACTATATATAGAATGAGAATTAGGGTTACCATCAAACCCTAAAGCCCAATAGTATTAGTTTATTAATTAATAGCCCAATAAGTCTATTAAAGATAAGCCCAATAATTTAAACATACATCCAAATAGAAATTCTAACAAAACCAACTTTCAAATCAAAGTGATAAAGGGTAAAATGCTATGCTATTACATCAAAATATAATAAAAATCACTATCCCAACATCCCAAAGCTTTAACTTCTGCTAAATCCCCCCAAATAATAGTTGAGTAGGGTCTATGCAACTTCAAGCTTTAACATAGTCTGAACCTAAGAGCTCAATCTAGCAGGTGTTTTGCCTTTGCCAAAAAATAATATGCAACAACTGGATAAACTTAATTACTTAGTGAGTATGTAGATATTCCCATTAAACATACATTTATGTGTGTGTGCTGCATGCTCTACTCATATGCTCATACGGAACGGTCATTATAATAATACGATGTATGACTTTACTCGATAAAGTTATAAATTATTCCCGCTGTTGAAACTTAAACGAATAGAATAGATCGGAATGATGATAACACCACACACACACACACACACATATAGTGGGGATCAGCCACGTACTGGGCTAGCTACCAGTAAATTCCATGTGGGTATAACCGGGGTTGCTCTTGCTCTTGCTGCCTTCTGCGCTTTTATCATGTAAATAACACAATATAAGCTTAGACTGCCACCGAATGATTGAATAAGAGTGTTGGTGCCAAGTTTAGCAAATGAATAACTACTTAATGCTCAAATTAGAAGAGATATTATAGTCTGCAAGTGCTCAATGTAATTAAACGTATCATGTTTTGCAACTATACTAAGTTGATGAGAATCATAACAATGCCAAATGAAATGCTACCTTGCAACATAAGTCTCAATTTACATAACTTGAAGTATAAAATGAAATCTACAATTTACAGTTTATATTTAATATGCACTTTGCTCAGCTTAGCTTATTTGCTCAATTTATGCTCCAAGTCTTGCTCTGTTTGCTCACTATCTGCAGTGGATTCTTGTTCCTCTGGATGCCTTGATCATAATTGTAACACTCCCCTTCTTGAATTTTAATTTAGTACTTTGAATTTTAAGAAAATTATGTATTCTAAATTGTTATGTGGAATTATGTTATTGGATATTTTAATGCAAAGTACAATGTCTTATTAAGTTGAATTCATTATGTGTATAAAACTATTAGTGGCCAATATGAGAAATTAGAAACTTTATGTAAGAGAAAGAAAAGGTGCAGGAACCAAATTGGTCAACTTCTGAAAGTTATAGAAGACTTCTATAAGAGGGAGTCTTCAAAAGTTTATTGCCAATTCTTATCACCCAAATTAGATACGGTTCATTGAGCTTTGACCCCAATTAAGAAAAGGCATCAAATTGGGGCTCAATTTCTCTTGCATTTGATCAAGTAAATGGTGGATAATGATAAACAAGTGTTTGCAAGGTCAATTTTGAGGTAAGTTTTAAGTCTTGTGAGGAATTTTGGTTAGGGTTTGTACCCATAAGGAAACAAAGCATAACAATATTGAGAAATTGTATTTGTAACAGATTTGTAACCATTCTCAAAAGCTAAATTGAAGTTTAAACTGAGATTTGGAAGGAATCCAAGCCAAAGCTAATGCATGTTAATGTTTAGAGTAAGTTTTGAGTTCATATGAATCCTAGCATAGATATGTATGATTTGATGTTGTTTGGATTATAAAATAGTTAAAAATAGGTTGTAATTGAGGTTTGTAAGTGTACAAATCGTTATAGTGAGGTGTGTCAAAGATATGATTGAGTTTTTGGGTAAATTTGGTGATTTTCGGATTAAAATGGATCTGAAGGTGTTGACTCGACGAGTCGAGGTGTTGACTCGGTGCCGAGTCAAAAGGTTCTGTTAAGTGATCTGATGCATTTTTGGGTCGACTTGGCAATTTGTTTTGGTGACTCGGCGAGTCACACACTGCTGTTTACACACCTGCACTGTTTTGCTTCGTTTGAGCTCATTTTAACTCCGTTTCTAGCGCCGTTTTTTTTCAGGATTCGTATTCAGTCCTTCATCTTTATATAAAATAATTCTATTGAATATTATATATTTTAAATGGGTTTGTCAAACCCTTGGTTTAATATCGTTTTGACGAGGTTCATCAGATATTTCGTGGCGGATTGCTTATAGAAGCACTATATCATTATGCTACAGGTTCTAATGGATATGTTGGATCATAAATGAGATTAAGGACTTTACTTAGTATCATTTGAGATCGGGAATTGGATTGTGACTTTATATTGTGAGTACCCTCTAATTGTTTATCTACTCATGTAATGACAATGTGCTTCTATTGTTTAATTGCAACATTGATAGTTGTTGCATCATTAATATACATTGTTTATCATATGTGAATGGATGGAACAATTTGATTATGTGAATGTGGATTCGATTGTGGATTGAGGAGGGACAATGGGCAGGTTTTCTCGACTTCGTGGCAAGAGTTCCGGGTCGTCTGACAAATGAGAAATTGTGATCATAATTTGAGATGTGGGCCATGTGGACTGAGTTCCCTTAAATGGGAGCCGAGGTTATGCCAATTTATAACCATGTGGACTGAGTTCCCTTAATTTGGGGCCAAGGTGAGGTTGAAATATGGATCCTTGTGGGTTGAGTCTCCTTAAATGGAGGCCGAGGTGTGATCCTTGAGTGTGTTGTAAATAAGTGATTGCTTAAATTGTTACAAATTTACATGTATTTACTTTATGAATTGGCAAACTTAGAGTTTCTAACAATTTTTGGGAACTCACTAAGCTCTAGTAGCTTATTGTCAAAATTATTTTCTCAGGATTAGATAAGGGAAATAAGGTGCCTGAATCATTAAATAAATAGAAGTGTGATTTGGAGACTACGAAGTAAAGAAGGTATTTGTTGTTGGTAAGTACTCCATAAAGGAGTTGGTCAAACTTTATTTTGGGAATGTACTATGTAACCTGATGGAGATTTACATTTGGGTGTAGTATGAAGTTTAATTAAAAATTATGAGAATCATGTTTGTCATGTGAACTTTTGGACTTGTGGATTGGTAGTGTATCCCATGGAATTGAATGAGGTGTTTGTGTGAAAATGTTGTTTGTGAAAAAGTGTGTAAGGTGTTACAATAATTATATGCTTCCTTTGATGATTTGATGAAGAACTAAGATTAGTTTCTGAAGAGAAGTTGAGTTTTTCAAGTGTGTGTGTTCGTGTGTGTTTTTGAGAAAGCAGATGGTGATTATAATGAATCATCAAAGTGTAAACGTGTTTAATTATAAACACTTTGATTAAATGTCAAATTATCCCCTTTAACCTTAACTTTCATCAATTAGCATTTTTAACACTTAACATAACTTTATTAATATACTTCAAAGTACATTGCTGACATAATAAAAGTTATATTAATAAGCTAAATTATGCTAATTAAGCTAAGGGATGTTACACGTGGCTTGTTCACCAAACAAAAAAATAAAACATAATTCAAATAGAAAACGAAATGAATTTTTTTTTAAAATGTTATCAACAATAGCAATACCTTTTCTTTTATCAATTATAACAATGGTGACATCGTAAGTAGGCTGCTATTAATGATAATAAAATGAAAAATTATTGCTATTATTGATAACTTTTAAAATATGTTGTTGTTATCGATAAAGAAATGTAATCTTGCTATATTTGGTGATTAGCCATTATTGTTATCAAACGAAAATTATTATAAAAACAGCGGAACCAATATTCAATGTTAAATATTCAATGTTAAATATTCAATTTTATGATGTTAAATTCAATGTTGAAAATTTAAATTTATGACGTTGAATTCGATGTTTAATATATAATATCAATCAATTCGATGTAGAATATTCAGTGTCGAATGTTCACAGGTGGATATTCAAATAAATTAGAAATATAAAATCACCGGTCACATTATGAAAAAATAAAATTATTGTTTTCATTGTATAATTTTTGTGTTTTAAAAATTAATAATTCTTATGTTATTTAAATTTAAAAGTTGGTTTCGTACAAAATTTAGGTTCTGCATTTTCTGTGTGTATATATATATATATATATATATATATATATATATATATATATATATATGGGGGTGGATTCAATGGAGAACCTTGACGAACCTCAATGCATCGTAAGAAAAATACATAGTGCATCACACGAGAGAATTTCGCATCACACGGGGAGATTATGCATCATGGAAGGATTGTGTATCATACGAGTGGATTATGCATCACACGAGGGAATTGATGAGGCTATAATATTATGTCTTTTCAGTATCATTTAAGGATTATTTATGCATTTGTACTTCGTAACTACCATACTTTTACTCCATAATTGTGTTTCAGGGTCAAGAAGTCAAATGGTAGCAGCTCGAGAAAATTCAGCGCGAAACGAGCCGGTGGGGGCGCAGACCTGCACCACCCTACGCTGTCAAAACAGTGGGATTTTGAGTTAGAGAGCGCTTCCAGCGTAGCCCTGGCCGTACCTCCCAGCGCAGGCCTCTGCCCAGGTCTACGCCCGTGCGGCATGAAAACTCTACAACCACTTTTCTGCATCCAAAACCCTAAACCACTCATCCTCTAGAAATAAGGAGCGTGTGCGGCCGTTTTGAAGAGTCCGGAAATATTGAAACGTTGGCGAAGCCCTGCCGGAGTTGATTCACGGATCAAGTACGAAGAAGGTGGAGTGCAACCGTTCATCTCGTAGAAGCCTATAATGATTTCCACAATCATTCCCAATGAAGAACGCATGATGAGAGGCTAAACCACCCGTAGCCATTTGCCGAGGATCTATGGCTAAGTTTTATTTACTTGAATGTCATTTTATGTACTGATGTGTTTTATGATTATTGAATATTTTGTGTAATGCAAATGATATACATTTGGTTTTTATTATGATTAAATGGTTTAATTGGTAAAAGCAAGATAGTTCATAGTGATGTTATTATTTGTGTCGAGTCCGTTAGTTTAGGGATTAAGACAAGTAATGAATGTTGCATGCGCTATGCCGAGATTAATGGATTAAAGCGTTTATGGTTAATATGACTAATTAATTGGTTATGTCTATGTGACCATTGCATAATATCAAGTGAGTGATAACTTAAGCCCTAGTGATTTCGTAAATGGTTATCTTTAATTCGATTTGTTAATCACTTGTTATTTGCTTGTCATTGTTTTAGTAGTAATTTAGTCGTAATCACCATTCCAAACAATCACTCAATTCGTAATTTAAGCACTTTTATAAACCTAAGAAACTAGCAATTTAACCCTAATTGACATACGCACTCCCTCCGGATTCGACCCTTACTTCCCTACACTAGTAGGTAGTTTTAAGGTTATTTTTACGGACCATAACGACGACTCGTCAGATTTTGGCGCCGTTGCCGGGGAGTGGTAACGCTAGTAAGGGCTAGAAAGCTAGTTCGGCGTTAGTTTAATTTTAAGTACTTTAGTTTTCATTATTTTTTGTCTTTATTTCCTATTAGTAAAAATCACATTAAAAAATATCGAAAAACTCATAAAGGTAATTGTAGTCCTCTACTTTACCACAAAAAATATAATTAGTTTAATTTAAGTGCCTTAGTAGTTTATGCTCACATGCCGATCGGCCAGAGCATTGCCGCTACTATTCGAACCCGAAATCGAAGAAGTAGCTAAGTCTAACCGAAAGACCGTTAGGGTGCAAAAACAAAAAGAGTAATCACGGAGAGTTCAAGCAATCAGTGAAGGTACGCGGAGGACGAAAGCGGTCAAGAGGAGGAGATTCCTATTTTAGAGGGTCGTCCAATTTCACCAAGAAATCGCGAGCAAGAAGAACCGGAGCGTATAGTTGCTAGGATGGGTGACCAATTACGAAGGACTGTTGAGTCACATTACCGCCCTGGTGATGTGCTCGACCTTTCTCCAATTGGATACCCTGAAAATGAAAACGAACCCGAAGTTCGTCCTCAACTTTTTCGAATTCTCCCTATTTTCGAGGGATGCCAAGTGAGGAACCTTACGAGCATTTAGCTGAGTTTATGGCTATTTACAAAGCAAACCATGTTCGAGGTATAACCATTGACGGTGTTAGTGCATCCTGTGTGACAATAGCAGTCTAAGTATAGACAATATTTTGTAAAAGTCAATTTGCTCGTTATTGCATATTAAAAAGTGTTTGATATATGTTTGATTATATATGTTTGATATTGATTGTATGTATGTTTGAACTTGGTGTAATGTGTTACAATAAGTTCAAAGATAAGTTCAAAGATAAGTTCAAACATAAGTTCAAAGCACATGATTCAAATTTATGGAGGACAAGTTCGAAAGGCCTTGGCCTTATTCAAACTTGTCCTGGGCAAATTCGAATTAGGTGTTATAATTACGGTTAATTCGTTTAATTAACTAGTTTTTGCAGAAGATTATCAGAGCTTGAGCAGAAGCGATCTCGAACTTGCAAGTGTTAGAGAGTTTGTTCTTGGAGAGAATCACGTGTCGGGACGTTCCGTTGTTCGTCTATCACAGTGTGTGTCTCCGTGTTTCGCGTGTGTGGTCTATCCGTCAAGCCGCAAACGAGGATTTCGCACTCGTTGGACGGTGTCGCGTCAAGATAGGATCCGTAGGAAGGCGACCTTACAAGTGGCATCAGAGCCATTAGGGTGTTCGTGGTGTTCTTCGTGTTCACAAGTAACATCTGTGGTTTCTTGACGTTTTTGGACGGAAAAATCACTTTTTGGATAAGTTTTCGAGTTTTTCAAGCAACATAACGGGGAAAAGTTCATATTAGTTCATCATTTTGGTCGAAATCATAGTTTTTAATCCTAAAAACTTTGGTTTAAACTGAAAAGTTGAAAAAATCGAACTTTTGGCCGTTTTTCGAACTTGAGGTGCTCGAACATAGGAGGTATTTGGGTTTGTTCGAATTTGCCAGAAATTCGAATTTGTCAGCATATACGCTCCTTTCGTATTAATTTTAGGGTTTCATTCGAATTTGCCTGTTATTCAAATTTTCCTTCATTCGAATTTGTCTAAATTCGAACTTGTAATAAACTTCGAATTTGTCATATTTTCGAACTTGTTGATCTCGAATTTAATTTCGAATTTAATTTCAAACGAATTTAATAAAATCAAATTCGAACGTGCTTAAGTTCGAAAGGGTTGATATAAATTAATTTCAAATTAAATTAATTAAGTTCTAATTCAAAAAGTTTAGAAACGATGACTAGTTTGCAAAACTTTATCGAAATGGACCATGAAGTCGGTAAGACAAATTCACCACCCAAGCTGATGAAGTTGGAAGATTATTACTGGTGGAAGGATAGGCTTGCTGGCTTTGCTCGCTTTAATGATATGCGGATGTGGATTTGTATCGACGAGGGATACATTCCACCTACTCACGAGTTTGAAGGTCGTTAGCGAGTCCTAACTTATCAGTAGATGAAGGATGACGACAAGAAACTATATGAGGCTGAGAACAGAGCGTTTTCCATTATCCGCATGACACTACCTCAGGAAATCCTACACACATTTAGAAATCATCGAACAGCGAAAGAGTTGTGGGATGCACTTGAGAAACGGTGTGAGGGAAATCCGAGGGTTCGGAAAGGTAGAACCGAGATGCTTAAGCAGCAGTTCGCTATTTTCAAAGCATTGAAAAACAAAAAGCTGGATGAGACTATCACAAGGTTCGATCACTTGTTGACAGAGTTAGATAATCACGATGTTGAGTATCATGAATTAGAGAAGATTGAGAAACTTCTTGATGCTTTACCAGCCAAATGGGAGATGTACGTAGCGCTGATAAAGCATGACAAAGAGAAATTTGAAACTCTAACTCTTGAAGGAGTCATAGGAACGCTGAGGGCTTATAACTTTCAGTTGCTCAAGAAGGAAAGGGAATATGACCAAGTACAAGATCCGGACATGTATTTTGGGAAGTCCAAACCTTCAGTCGCGAGTGAATTAAAGACAGCTACAACATTCTATACGGGCGAAGCGTCGACTCCAGTAGAAGTAGAAGACTTAAGTAGCCGGGCTTTCTTAGGGTATTCCAAACCAAAAGAGAAACCCACTCAGTCAGCATCTACATCTCAAGGATACACAAGGATGCCAATGAGCGCAAAATCAGCTGAAGATCATCTGAATCTTTTGGCTTCATTTGTCGCCGCGTACGGCAATTGCGTTCAAGGTAAAATAAACGATCATGCGTTATGGGAAGAGGATTACAATCAGTGGATCCTGATGATTTGGAAGAAATGGATCTTCAATGGCAACTGGCCATGGTGACTTTGAGAGTTAAGAGATTCATAAAATGGACAGGCAAAAATCTGAACGTTAGCAATAATAAGATTGGATTCGACAAATCCAAAGTTAAGTGCTACAACTGCCAGGGGTTAGGACATTTTGCTCGAGAGTGTCAAAGACCCAAGGTTGAAAACAATTAGAATCAATCTCATGGGAGATATCAGCCTGCTAATTCGATTAATCAAGCGAACATCGCTGGTCTTTTAACGAATGTCACATCTGACAGACAACTTGATGGGACGTACGATTGGAGTACACATTCAGAGACTAATGCTAAAGCTTTCATGGCTGAAGTAACAGAGTCTGGGGATGTAGGAGCAGAGGAAATAACAGAGGACAAAGAACAGAATGATACAAGTCCTATGTTAGTGGAGAAGTCAGATAATCAGACCGTTCTATAGTTTGCCGTGCAGATGGCTAACGTGGAATCTGATCATGCAAAGGTAATTCTGAACTTTTCTACATTCCATGATTTATGTGTTTTATGTGCTACTTCTAAGGATAGATTGAATTTAGTGCTAGAAACACATAGTAATGTAACTGCTCAAAATGAATCATTAAAATCAGACAATGCTAGCCTCGTAGATATCAAAGAGGATCTTAGGGATAAGCTGAAAGAAGATGCTCAAGATGTAATAGTTCTAAAAGACAAACTAAGTGAGCAGTGTGTCAGGATAGAACTGATGTATGAGCATGTTGAGGCTTTTACCAAGAAAGTAACTATTAAAGAGGTAGAGCTAGCTGAAGCTAAGGTTAAGGTTGCAGAGGTAAATAGTAAATTAGAAAAGTTTAGGAACTCTTCACTGAATCTAAGGAAGATCTTAGATGCACAACGTTAGTCTAAGAAACCAGTAGGTTTAGGGTATAAAGAGAGTCCTCCACCTTTTAATGATAACTATGTGCCTCAGCCTCAAGATAAAACTGATACACCAGTTGAGTCAGAGGTAGCAGCTGATCATGTATCTGAGTCTAATAAGGAAAAAGTAACTAAGGTGACTAATAACAATGCTACGATTAAGAAAGTCAAATTTGTGCAGTCTTCTAGTGATAAAATTCTAGGTGAAGCTAGACCTGACTTTAATAATCAGAAAGAGGAAATAGTCACTATAGTTGAGAAGAGAGAACATGACACTACTGAGACACCAAAGTCAAAGGGCACTCATAAGGAGTCAATTGATAAAATGTCTTGTTTTCGATGTCATGGACGGGGATATGTTGCGTCTAGCTGTCCATATAGGAAGGTAGAATCTACACCTAATGTTGGAAAGCCGAAACAACATAAACCCTCACAAAGTGTAGCAAGCACAAGTGGTTCTCAAAACACTGAGAAGATTGTGCAAGACACACCAAAGACTGCTATGAAACAAACACCTGTGTCAGGTAGACCAAATGCAGTGGTTAGGCCAAATTCACCGAATAGAGTTCCTAATCAATCTAGGTCAGGACCTCAACAAAATTATAGGAGTACTACACCTAGAAGAGCTT
>JAANYP010003814.1:0-133537 GCA_020465985.1 Centrapalus pauciflorus | reverse complement strand
TTTGGATGGAAATGCAGGTACAATTGAACATGACTTATCGTCATCAACTTCTAAGCCTACATCGACAGAAGATGGGTCTCCAGCAGAGAATGATTCTGAGTTACCTACAAACGAGAATCAGACTACTAATCTTAACTCCGAGGACAGTGATCACGAGGAAGAGAATGTAGCATCTGAAGTCGTTCCCCCGTTAGGTGAAATAGGATCAAACTTGGGAGATAATCTTCGGGTCGATGAGATCGAAACATCGAGGATTAATAAGGATCATCCGGTTGAGAGCATCATAGGAAATCCGAATGTTGGTGTGAGAACTAGGAGTAGTTTGAATAACAACATAGTGCTGTTGTCGATAATTAATGACACCGAGGCTTTTCACACTTGCCTGTATTCATGTTTCATCTCGCAAGTAGAGCCGAAGAATGTGCAAATGGCACTGAAAGACAACTCTTGGGTTGAAGCGATGCAAGAAGAACTGTCACAATTCAGAAAACTTGAAGTGTGGGAGTTAGTTCCATTACCTCGAGGAGAAGTTGCAATAGGAACCAAGTGGGTTTTTAAGTGCAAGAGAGATGATCGGGGTATTGTGACTCGCAACAAGGCAAGACTTGTAGTAAACGGTTTCAACCAAGAGGAAGGAATCGATTACAATGAGGTGTTTGCGCCAGTAGCAAGGCTTGAGGCAATCCGTTTGTTTCCGGCCTTTGCATCCTTCAAAGGCTTTAAAGTTTATCAACTTGATGTAAAGAGTGCCTTTCTGTATGGAAAGGTGAAGGAGCTGGTGAACATTGAACAACCGCCTGGGTTTACAGATCCAAAGTATCCTGATAGAGTGTATCGTCTCGATAAGGCTCTGTATGGATTACATCAGGCACCAAGGGCATGGTATGAGACGCTATCAACTCATCTTTTGGACAACGGGTTTGAAAGAGGGAGAATTGATAGTACATTGTTTGTGAAGAGAAAAGGTGAACATTTTATCTTGGTACAAGTGTACGTTGATGACATTATTTTTGGGTCATCAGACGAGCAGATGTGCAAAGATTTCGAGAAGATGATGAAGTCTAAGTTTGAGATGAGTGCTATGGGAGAGTTGAATTTCTTTCTGGGTTTGCAAGTTGAACAGAGGAAGGAGGGAATATTTATCCATCAGACGAAGTATGTCTACGATATTCTGGAGCGCTTCAAGATGGAGGGAACAAAGCTGACTGCTCACTTTAGCACACCAATTCAAGTGAATCACAATCTCGGACCGGGTACAGATAGTGATACTAATGTGGATCCGACTCTATATCGGGCCATGATCGGATCACTTATGTATTTAACTGCTTCTAGACCTGACATTATGTTTGCTGTGTGTATCTGTGCTAGGTTTCAAGCTAATCCAAAAGAGATGCATATGAAAGCTGTGAAGCGGATTCTGAGATACCTCAAGTCGAAACCGAAGCTGGGACTTTGGTATCACCCAGATGGTGATCTGGAATTGGAAGCTTTCACGAATTCAGATTATAGAGGTTGCAGCTTGAATCGAAAGTCAACAACTGGAGGTTGTCAGTTCCTTGGAGGGAGGCTCGTATCCTGGCAATGCAAGAAACAGACTTCGGTAGCCGTGTCAACGTGCGAGGCCGAATATGTAGCTGCTGGTAGTTGCTGTTCACAGGTTTTGTGGATACAACAACAATTGCGGGACTACGGTTTGACTTACACTCATACTCCTATTAGGATAGATAACCAATCTACTATTTCTATAACTAATAATCCAGTTAAACACAGTAAAACAAAGCACATAGACATAAGACATCATTTTATACATGATTGTGCTGAAAAGAACTTAATAAAGCTGGTAAAAGTGGCAACGGAAGATAATAATGCTGATTTATTTACTAAAGCTTTTGATAAGTCACACTTTGAGTTGTTAGTGCAACTGAATGGTATGCGTAATCCAGTGTAACTTGACCTTAGTATATTTTCTTTCTTTTTATAGTAAGATAGTAGTTAAGTAAAATTTATTTTCTTTTATAGTAAGTTTAGTAAATTACGTTATTAGCTTACTCTTATTTATGAAAAACAATAAAAAAGAGAGAGAGAGAAAACCATAAAAAGCTCAAAAAAGAGAATATTAGAAAATAGAGTTAAGTCTTAGATACATAGGTTCAAAGTGACGAAAATTAGCACAGTCGATACAATCTCTAAGTGTTAAACTTTCACACATAATGCACCTTAAACTCTAAGTGATATACATTTTCTCGTTTGATGTGTTGGTAGGCATAATACACAAAGGGAATCTCAAAAGCTAATAAAATATTCAAGAAAAAGTCATGTGTGTAACTAACTTAGATGTATGACCAAATGGTCTTAATTTTTATGTTAGAGACATACAGACAATGATTCTAAATGATGTATGCAAATTTTCTGGGGGATGTATAGCCACATCAGATACATCTTAAGGAAAAGAAAAGAAAAGAAAAGAAAAATTTTGATAATAAAGATAGAGTCAAAACAAGTCACTCTGTTGTACGTAAGTACAGACCTGTGTCTCTGGTTTTACTCGAGTTAGCAAGATAAGTCGCTTTGTTGTACGTCAGTACAGACCTGTCACCGCTGTCTTGCTAGCTTTAAATAAACCTTAAGACAACTAAGACACTCTGTTGTATGTAAATACAGAACTGTGTCTGACGTTTGCCTTTTAAAGAAAATTTGCAATACCAAAAAGTTATAATCATTGTGTGTATGCCTTGATCATAGAAGTATGTCTAAGTCTGGGACACGTAAGGTAGTTTCTTGATAAATAAAAAGGCCAAGGGATATTCCAAAGTGTAACATGTTTAAAGGGAAAATAATACCAACAATCTCCTTGGAAAGTATATCACGACAAACAGTCAAAGGAATAAAAAATTTCTAAGTGTGAAAGTGTAATACTGAAAGTGCGTATTGACACCGCTATCTGATTGAACCTTCTTTGACTTTCTCGCCAAAAATATTCTGTTAGTGTATGTCGTAAAGTCTGTAAAAGTATTTTTGAGTAGCTTAAGTTTAAATTTTATTCAAACTTTATTTTCCTTTATTTTATTTTAGTTTAACTTTAATTTTATTTTATTTTATTTTATTTTATTTTTATTTTTATTCTTATTTTTTTCTAAGTAGGAAAAAGGTCAAAGTTACTAGGATGCATTTTTGGTTGAATAAACAAACATTGCATGAAAATCTATTGCTTGGTGTAAATAATTTTGCAACGTTTGTAAAATTCCGTTACACGAAAAAGTTGAAAAAAGTTGAATTTTATTCAAGGATTTTTAAAATTTTCAAATAAATTCGAATTTAAGACATATTCAAATTATCCTTCGAATTTGTCAGTATCTTCGAATTTATGTCAAGTTCGAATGAGGTTGGTATAAATAGGTCAACAGTGGACCATTTAATTCACCTACATTCGATTTTATCTCTTCGAACTTCTGTCCAGGCGATTTCGAACTTAGCTCTTCGAACTTACCATTTCGATTCTATTCCTATTCCTTGAAGTTTTTGCTCATTTTTCTCAAATCTAATCACATCATTAGGTATAGTGATCTCCATTATACAAAGATTGAGTGGTTTAGGACTCTTTTACCGCAAAAAATCGAGTTTATTTGAAGGTTTTTGGGTTTAAACTATGTGGTTCAATATCACAAGTTTTAACGGGTAAAACTTCAAATAAAACACATATAACTTCGATTAGAACCCAATAGGACTAGACTATACTATTTTTAAAGTCAAATGGGGTTAAAATCTTGGACTTTGGTTTGAAAGTGACCGACTTCGAACATGTTCATCATGTTCGAACTTGTCAGAAAATTCAAACTTGTTGAAATATCTACAAGTTCGAAGTCAGTCGAATTCGAACATAATCCTCGAATTTGTTTTAAATTCGAATGTTCTTATAAAATAAATTCAAACTTGTAAAAATTCGAATGTGTTGGATTTCGAACTTATGTAAGTTCGAAATAAAGCAAATTCGAAATTAAACAAGTTTCATTTTTATTTTTCGTTACTAATATTGATTGTTGTTTTTATGTGCAGATATGGGTGATCGCACATTTTTCAATAAACATAACATGGTTATGTCAGTCGATCGAGAGCTGCCTGAAGCTCAACCTTATCGTCATGTGGTTGATTTTTTGACTCAATCGAGGGTGGCTTACATGTTAACTCATAATTTGCAGATCATTCTACCTTACATACATCAATTTTGGGAGCATCCACAGGTAGATTGCTCAGTGATGCCAATAGTGTTGCGTACCAGAGTTGGGGGCCAGCCGATAGTATTTTCAGCCGATATGTTACGGCAAATTCTTCAGTTAGGCACAGAAGACCAGAAGGCAGGGCCTATTGACTTTCCAGTTCATATAAGGCAAGCGACCTTTTTACGAATGGGATACGCCCAAGATATCACCAAAGCCTCGTATGTGAAGAGTGGCTTAATCGGGAAATGACGTTACTTGGTATATGTGTTCATGGTCTGTTTTGCGCCGAAGAAGGCCGGTTTTGATTACATTGTTTCCAAGATGCAATCAGCGGTGATAGCCTTGGTATATAACAAGCGCTTTAGTTTTTCAGAGATGTTCTTCGCTGAGTTTGTGCATCAAATCACAGCTCCAGTCCGAGAAAGATTTTTGATGTACCCGTGCTTCGCGATGATGATTATCCGCCACTTTTTTCCGAATCTTCCTCAACTTCCAGATACTCATGGCGTGGCTATTATAGATAAAAGAATATTTGCTGACTGCCAGTCGCATAACGCGCGAAGGGCTGAGCAGGTTAGGCCACAGGTGGCACTTTTGTTCGGAGCAGTCATTGACCCAGATTTTGTGGCTCCAGAAGGAGAGAACTGGGCAGGTGAAGCTCCACAACCGCAGCAGCCGCAGCAAAAACCACCACCACAACAACAACCACAACAGCAACGGCTCAGGAGGCAAAGAGCTCCATTGAGCCAAATTCCGGCATCAAGGCCATCCTTCCAGCAGACAATCAGCATCTACGGCAGCAGGGTCATCAACGGACGCTGCAGGCCCGTCAACTTCAGGCCCAAGAATTTGATCAGAGGGCACAGACCCTAGAAGAAATATGGGCTCAAGGAACAACTGCTAAACAAGATATTGCAGCTGAATTGGTCCATGAGATTTTGGAGCCTCCACCTGAGTTTCGTGATGTATTCAGGGATATTGATGAATACCAGCCGCCCGAGGCTGAGGATATGGACACTGAGGTCCAAGTTCAAGAAGCTGCAGAAGGAGAAGCTTTGCATACTGAGGCTGAGGGTCAAGCAATGACCGCCTCCGAGTCTGAGTCTGAATCTGAGGAAGTAGAAGAAGTTCAGGTTGTTGAACCGGTTGATCCTACTGTCAGAATTGGTAGATATGGATCGAGGATAGTCGTGAGCAGGCGAAAGATGACTAGAAGAGCTGGTCTGGATTCAGATGATGATGATTACGATTTCGAAGAGGAAGATGAAACTCCACTCGTGCCTAGGCATAGGGCGAGGCGGCATCGATTTATGCAGGGAGTTCCATCCACCTCAGCTCCTGCCCCTGTGATACCAGCTGCTCGACAAACCATCGCTCCATCACCAACTACATCCATTCCATCAACATCATCTACATTCATCGACAATCAGCGATTCACAGAGCTGAAGGGAAAGGTGGATTTCCAGACTGTTCAAATTTTTCAGCTGTCTACAGCAGTTACAGAGCTTCAAGCACATAATGCCAGACTTGATCAGGAAAATGCTGAGTTGAAAACAACAGTAGCAGATCAAGCGTCAGAGATAAAGACTATGAAGACCCTCCTGGAGCAGTTAATGAAAAATCTACAAGCTCAGGGGGAGAGTAGTTGCAGAGAAGAAGAAGTGATGAGGAAAGAAGATGATGGCGATGATCCAGATACGGAAAGAGAGAGTGAGCTAGCAGATCTTTCACCAAAGACTGCTCAGCAGGCTAAATTTCAAGGGGAGCCAAGTCAGTTCGTTATGAGAGAAGAAGGAGGTGATAGTGGAACTTCAAAGGCTATTGAGAGCAAAATGATTGAAGCTCTAATGGATATTGAAGAAGAAGAGGTGATTTTTGATTTTGAGGATGAGATTGAAGATCTTGAAGAAGAGGAGTTTGTCCCAGAAGATGTTGAAGAGTGGAAATTTGATGAAGAGGCTGTAGAAGATGAAGACGATGATTTAGATGAAGTAACCATTCCTTCACAGCCTATCACAGAACAGTATGTACATAATGATCAAAACGTGATTGACATAGATGAAATTAAGTTGGCATCTGTGGATGATTCAGAATTTGATACAGCTGATAAAGAGCAAACCAGGGAAGATTTGATAAAGCTTTGGTTCCGAAAGGAAGAAAAGAAATCAGAGTTAAATATGAAGAAGAGGATGAGAGTACCAAGCTCTGGAAATCTCTCGGGTGGAATCTTAAGCTGGTTCTTTGATAGAGAACTGCAGCTGTTCGTGCTAAAAATGAGAGATGGACTTCAATACTTGAGGCGAACGCTGAAGGGGTTTAACACACTACCCAAGTGTGAAGTAAAGGAGTTGGATTGGAAGGAGTTAATCAACCTAGGAGACGACCCGTATGCTGAAGTAGTTGCTAAAATCATACAAAGGGAGGGTCGATCTGGAAGGTTCGAAAGGCTCAAACCTAGATCTGGAAAAAGAATAGAAGATCCGTCAAGAGTAGATCCTATCACTAGAAAGCCTTGGGATAGGATGGTTTACAAGCTAGTCCGATGCCTCAAGAAAGTGCCGATGAAGTCAATGCCACAGGATGTATTGAAAAACATGAAGTGGTGGTATGTTGACAACGAGACGGCGGAAGCAGTGATGGAGGACTATGAGGACAAGGTGATTTTTAAGGTATACGATCCTCTACATCTGATCAATCTATCCAAGGATGACATGCAAAAGCTTCATGATCAACCAATTTTCTTCCATGAAGGCTGGAGATCAGAAGGCAGGAAGTTCCAGAAGATAGTTAGAGTTTGTGTAGATCAGGGATTGTATGTACGTAGTAGTTTATATGGTTCTAGTACTTAGACAAAATATAAATAGTTAGAAGCTATTGTCAAGGGGGAGTCTGTTAGTGCATCCTGTGTGACGATAGCAGTCTAAGTATAGACAATATTTTGTAAAAGTCAATTTGCTCGTTATTGCATATTAACAAGTGTTTGATATATGTTTGTTATATGTTTGATTATATATGTGTGATATTGATTGTATGTATGTTTGAACTTGGTGTAATGTTTTACAATAAGTTCAAACATAAGTTCAAAGATAAGTTCAAACATAAGTTCAAAGCACATGATTCGAATTTATGGAGGACAAGTTCGAAAGGCCTTGGGCTTATTCGAACTTGTCCTGGGCAAATTCGAACCAGATGTTATAATTAAGGGTTAATCCGTTTAATTAACTAGTTTTTGCAGAAGATTATCTGAGCTTGAGCAGAAGCAATCTCGAACTTGCAAGTGTCAGAGAGTTTGTTCTTGGAGAGAATCACGTGTCGGAACGTTCTGTTGTTCATCTATCACAGTGTGTGTCTCCGTGTTTCGCGTGTGTGGTCTATCTGTCAAGCCGCTAACGAGGATTCCGCACTCGTTGGACGGTGTCACGTCAAGATACCGTAGGAAGGCGACCTTACAGACGGTTTAAAGCTTCGACTATTCCCCTTCTCTTTAAAACAGAAAGCCAAGAATTGGTTCGTGTGGCTACCCATCAATAGCATCACGACCTGGGATCAAATGAAAAGGGATTTTTTAATGAATACCATCCTATTAGTAAAACCACCGAGAAACGGAAGGAAATCACCGGGTTCAAACAAAAACCTGGTGAACAATTCTACGAAGCATTTGATTGATTGAATGAGCTGTTAAGAGCCTGTCCACATCACGAAGTCCCAAAATGGATGCTTATCAAAACATTATTTGATGGTGTGAGTCAGGAGAGTCGCAACATGATCATCGCTGCCACGGGTGGCACATTTTTAGCAAAAGAAGACGATGAGGCTTGGGAGATACTGAATCAACTTGGTAAGGGTCTCAAGGTTCAAGCTGGTTCTGAGAGTATCATAAGAGTTCAAGTGATGGGCATAGACAATGCCTAGAAGTGTGAGGTTAAGGGCGAAATCTCAGAGTTAGGTAAGAAAATGGATCAACTGATGAAGGGTCTTAATTCAAACCCAAATGTATCGGTTAACTGTGTCACATGCGGTGACGCATCTCATCATTCTGAAGCATGTCCTCAAGTGCAATCCACTGAGGAATTTGCTTACGAAGTTTACGGTTTTAGAGCCCACCGGGAGAGGGATAACCCATTTTCGGAAACCTACAATCCGGGATGGAGAAATCATCCTAACTTCCGATGGAAGAATGACCAGCCTACCGATCATCAATCTAAACCAATTTTAGACATATGCATATTAAATTTTACATGTTATCATAATGAACATGTACATTAATATGGTACTCCAGTACTCCTATCTAATATGGTACTCCATCGATCTCGACCATACTCACACACACACACACACACAGATATACATATATATATATATATATATATATATATATATATATATATATATAGACACACACATAGATAGAGGGGAGTTCAATGGAAAACCTTTATGCATTGGAAAATCTTGAAAAACCACAATGCATCAGCAAAGTAAGATCACACATCATGATCATTTGATGCATCATGTAGCCGGTTCTAGTTGGAACACAATGCATCACAAAAGAAAGTATATTGCATCATGCGGGGAGGATGGTGCATCACAACCACTTATGCATCATGCGGAGGCGTACAAACCGGTTCACTTAGTAGAAACCGGTTCATAGTTGTTATGCTTCTCCACAAAAATAAAAATATTAAATTATTTATTTGGAAATCAAACCCAAAACCTCTTCTTTCATAAGGCAAAACTTTATTAATTGCTACAAGTCCTTTTTATCATTAAATTTATTGATTTACTTATTTTAATAACAAAATTACCTTTTAATATATTAATTTACTAGTTCATTGTAAAAAAACTAGTGAATAAAATTCGATGTTGATCTATGGAATAAGAGATATAAGGTTCGAATCTTTCGTAAATTAATATATTAAAGAGTTGATTGTTATTAAAAGAACTAAGTCAATAAACTTAATAAGAAAGTCACATATAGCTTAATGGTTAAAAAATTACTCTATGTTATTAGAGGTATGAGGTTCGATGCCTATCTAAGTAATTTATTATTTTATTTTTGTGGGGAAATATAAAAGGATGGACCGACTTTGACTTAACAGATTGATTAAAAAAACAGATTGATTTAGATCGTCGGACCAACCCGACTCGAAACAGCCACATGATGCATCAAATGATCGTGATAGACCATCATACCCGTGTGATGCATTGTGGGTCGACTCAAACTGTCCGCGTAATGCATCAATTGATCATGATGCCTTTCCGTGCGATGCAATCATCTCCGCATGATGCATTATACTTTTCCTAGACATGCATTGTGCTTTTCAAGGGGTTTTCTGATGCACATAGATTTTCAATTTAACCCACCCCTATATATCTAATCTTTCTGTGTGATACAATCTTCTCCGCGTGATTAGGGATGGCACCCGCGGGCGGCGGGCACAGATATGTATCACCCATCACCTGTGCCCGCGGGTATTTTCATACCCACCACCCGCCAAAAACCTGCCAACGGGTAGATATTATCGCCCATGTCCGTCAACCGCGGATACCTGTGGGCATGGGTAAACCCGCGGGTTTCACCTTTTAAAACAACTAAACACTTTTTTACACAACGAAACATATTTTAGCAAACAAACACATCCAAATAACATATAGATATTGTAAACACATCCAAATAATAAAAATACCAAACATACAAACATAAATACATAATTATTATTAATGTTTCCAAACTCAAAGTATTTCGACAACATTGTAACAATGGTTAGGGTAAATTAGTAAAAGACAGATATATATATATATATATATATATATATATATATATATATTATATATATATATATATATATATATATATATTATACTATTAAAAGAGTAACTAAATGCCACATGGCATCCTCTGATTTAATTTGCCACATGGCACCCTCTCATTTAATTTGCCACATGTCGCTCTCTCTTTTTGCCACGTCATCCACTGATTTTATTTTTAAATTTTAAAACAAATCAAATCTATGTAAATCTAATATGGATTAATTTAATAATTAACTAACTAAAAGTAAGCAAACTTTATAACTAAAATTAAGCAAACGTTATTATTCATATAATTATTATATTATACATATATATATATATATATATATATATATATATTTTGTCCCATACCCATGTCCACGGGTATGTTTTCACGGGTTTACCCACCCATAACGGGCGGGTATCCACGTGTTGCGGGTTTTTTCTCGCCCATTGCCATCTCTACGCGTGATGCATTCTACTTTTTCTAGCCATGCATTGTGGAGTTCCAAGGTTTTTCGATACATGGAGGTTTACCGATTATAGCAACTTTTGACCTGGAATCCTGCTATAGCAGGTTACCATCCATTAATAGCAACAACTTTTATCTTTTTTACCAATAATGGCAACAACGCTTTATCTTTTTACCAATAATAGCAGCAACGTCTAACTTTTTACCAATAAAAACAACATATCAAATTAAATTTCTCTTTATCTATAACTAATCATTATTTTAATGAAATTAAATTTATGAAAATCAAAACACATTTAAATAAGTTCATAATCCATTTTTTTTGTTCAACATTTGTTAGAGATAAATAAAAATGCAATGTGTGCCTATAAAAGAGATAAAAGATATGTTTTTTATAGACATTAAAAATTAAGATTATTTTGATATGTTATAATTTCATGCATAGTCGGGTTTTAGGGTATAATAGAGGCGACCATTTTAGTGTAACATGGAGACGTGAAACTTAATTCATTCTGTATAAGATGTCATAGAAGTATAATGAACACATTATGCTACATTTGTTTTATATTTTGGATACCTATTACAATAATATTCACATCATTTATTTATTTGATAAATAAATGAATAATATCATAAATAATTATGATCTCATCATGGATAATTAGTCTTTTATTTATTTGATAAATAAAATGGTAATATTAAAAAGATGAATCGATTTATTTTATGGATAATAATATATGATTTAATTAACCAATTATTCCATCTCTAACAAAATTTGGACACAAATATAAATTATGAACTTATTTGAACGTGTTCTGATTTTCATAAATTTAAATCACATATAATCATCCATGAAATAAATGGATGCATATTTTTAATATTACCATTTTATTTATGAAATAAATAAAAGACTAATTATCCCTAATTAGGTCATAATTATTTATAATATTATTCATTTATTTATCAAATAAATAAATAATGTAAATATTGCTGTAATAAGTATCAAAAAAATAATACAAATGTAGCATAACGTGTTCATTATATTTAGGTGACATTTTGTACCAAATGAATTGAGTTTCACATTATTATGTTACACTTAAATGGTCGCTTCATCATACCCCTAAAACTCGGGTATGCATGATAATATGACATATCAAAATAATCTTAATTTTTTAATGTCTATAAAAAACATATTTGTTTTTATCTCATTTATAGACACACATTTTGAATTATGTCTTTAACTAAATTTGAACAAAAAAATGGATTAATGAACTTATTTGAATGTGTTTTGATTTTCATAGATTTAGTTTCTTTTATATAATGATTACTTAAAGATAAAGAGAAATCTAATTTAATATGTTGTTATTATTGGTAAAAATTAAAAGTTGCTGCTCTTATTGGTAAAAATATAAACGTTGTTGCTATTATTGGTAAAAAAATAAAAGTTGTTGCTATTAATGGATGGTAACCGGCGATAGCAGGTTTCCAAATCAAAAGTTGCTATAATCGGTAAAAAATACAAAAGCTGTTGATATTAATGATACAAATAAATAATATGACTATAAACGGTAAAACTACAAAAAGTTGTTGCTATTTTTCACATATAACCCAATTTTTTTTTCATAAACATGTTTTAATTAACATTATGAAGATAATATGCAAATTTCACATATATTCACATCTCCTGAGTCGTAAAAATGATGTGAACGTACACTTATATAAATTTACATATATGTTAACATGCATTTATGTGATGCATGAGTTTATGCACTTAGAATGTGTGCATGTGCATGAAATTTATATATTATCTGTGTAATGTTAATGAAAACATGTTTGTGAAAAAAATTTCAAAAAATTATTTTTAAAAGTGATAACTTCTGGTGTGCTGCATAATAAATGGTACTCACTTGAACCTAAATCATACACACACACACACACACACACACACATATATATATATATATATATATATATATATATATATATATATATATGTATGTATGTATACATATTTGTATATATATAAAGGATATGAATCCTATGAAAAATTTAATATTTGTAAGAAATGTAGAAGCATTCTGGATTACTACTTTATTATTTGTTTTTAGGGGCATAATTGTCGTTTCGTTTGGATTAAATTTGGTTGAAAATGATGGATTTGATGGGCCCATCTTCATTTTTTTACTTGCCAACATCATCTTTGTCTTTAGTGTTTGATTCAATAATTATTGTTGAATCATAAACTATAACACATATCTCATTGATTCAGTATATCTTGTATTTGGTTTAATACATTTTCGTGGATTCAACACACATATTTGCTAATTGTTGAATCATAGACTATAACACATATCTTATTGGTATAGCACGAACGTTATTTGGTTTAGCATTTTTTTCATGGGTTCAACACATATATTCGATGATAGATACAACTAATATAAACTTCGATACACTGCATTAATGTATTGTTGAATCGTAGATCATAACACAAATCTCATTGATTAAACATGTATGTTCCTTGGTTCAAGATACTTTCGTTGATTCAACACACATATTCGTTGAGAAATACAATCCATATAAACTTTGATACAATGCATGTAGTATCTGACATAACCCATCACATTAATTTATTTGGATCAACAAAATATCATATTCAATCTACATACATCAACACATGTACTATCTAGCATAACCAACATGGTGTTTTTATAATGATTCAAAAATTAAATTATTTGGGTCAACAAATATCATATTTCAATCTACATACGTTAGTTGATTCAACATACATCTTATATTATTTAACCCATTTATAAACATACATACTTTTGATTGATTCAACATATAAATAAAACATCTTATATAAAGAAGCCCTTTACATCTCAATACATTCTTGAAACATTTGAATAAATAATTGATTTCTGACTGTTCAACTACTATTGTTAAGTCACTATTCAAGTTCGACTTGAATCCATAGTTTTATAGTCAAACAATCATGCATTTAAGATATATTATTAAAGGAAAGACAAACACTTTTATTTAAATATTAAAAACCTTAAAATTAGCAGAGCAATTGTTTGAAATAAAATAAATAAATAATTGTTAATCATATCAACCCATAAATTAATCAAATAAATAACTAATCAATAATTGTAGGCTGTTTGTAACATCGCTTAGCTAGATTAACAAATGCTTCAATGTAAATTTTATTTAGGATAACTTTGTACTTTAAAGTTAAATTAATAAAAGTTATATTTAAGGGTTAATTATGTTAATTGCTTAAAAATAAGGTTAAGGGGTGTAAATTGCCATTTAGCCAAAGTTTATATACATAACATTTATCAAATACCTTGCGTAATCATTTCTAAACATTATGGAATCTCTCAAACACACCTAAAAACACATACTTAGTTGTCTCTCTAAATACTCTCCTTGTCTCTAAATTTTTGCTTCAAGTTGCTCAAGTAATCTTCAAAGAAATTGTGGCAAAGTGATCAACAAGCAACAACAATCAAGAATCTAACGAAAATTTGAGATAATTTCATCAAAATCTCTCAAAATGACACCGTGTGTGTTATGACCCAGGAAAAAAGAAAAGTGGCCAAAATTTGCAAAAATTCTCTAATTAAGCTTCAACTGATGGTCAATATAAGTCATAAACATGTTTTAAGCATTTACATAATGATTTCCAATGTTAAAATGCATCAATTTAACAAAAACCATCAAGGATGCGTGATGGTGGACCAAGGCCTCGAGATCGGGAGTCTCGACCTTGTCTTGGCCCCGAGACTTAAAGTATGGCTTGGCCTTGACATCCTCAAAACTTCAAGTCTCTGCCTTTCCTCCACCCCTAAACTTGGAGTCTCCGGGTATGTTGTGTGTTTGTGAGACTCCAAGAAATAGAGTCACATACTCTTCACCGTAGAGAGACTCCAAGTCTCGAACTTCACACACAAGTCTCGGACTCCACACACTGTACACAATCAAGTGTTTGCTTTGGGTACTATGAATTGCAAACATGTTTACCAAATGACAAGTCGGTATAAATACGTACAAAGCATAAATGCACAACAAGAACTTATGTTAAGCTTCTATAAGATAGAAAAAGCTTACACGATGAATATTAATGTGAATTAGTAGGTTATCCACATATAACCTATGTCCAAAGCATAAAAGCTATTAAAATGTCAAGCAAAGCTAAAAGTAAGAGTTTAAACGCTAACGACTTATAAAAGACAGAATTGTCAGCAAAACCCAAATGCATTGTCAGCAATTGATAAAGGACTATTAAAGGTTCTACAATATGCTAATGTATTAAAGCCAAGCCAGAGATTGTTAACATCTTGCTAAAGTAAAAGTAAAAACATTATAAAGAAAACCATGAGTGGTAGATCTTACTTTTACTGCATTATATGTAATCTATGACTTTCATAACAACGTAGCTTCTGTTGGCATTCTTTACATATAGATAGCTTATAAAAGTTGTACAACATGATATCCTGATCAGCTTAAGACTCTACATACTTGTCCTGTTTATTTATATTGCTTCTCTTGCATTTTCTAGCTATTATTTTGCCTACGCTTAGCACTAACACTCTTGTCCAGTGTTGGATGGCTATATAAGCAATATAATGTGTTTATTTACTTGATAAAAAGCACTTTGGTAGCAAAGAACTCCCATGATACCTACGTTGCTTATAGGTAGCTAGCACAGTTTGTGGTTGATCTCCACAAAATGCCCGTGTGTGGTCTTATCATCATCTTATTCTGTTCGTTTAATGTCTCAATAGCGGTAACAGTTAATACTGTTTGGCAAAGCACGCACCTTGGCGGCATAATGACTGGTCCATTTTGCCTAAGTAGCATAGGCAACACACCGCACACATAAAATGTATGTAAATTGTAATCTATGCTAACTCACTAACCAATTAGTTTATTGGTTGTTGCATTACTCTTTTTAGGTGAAGGTAAAGCCTTGGTTGGACCAAGCTCTTAGGTTTAGACTTTGATAAAGCTTGAAGCTCATAGATCCCTCCTTAGCTCATTTTTTGGTACATAATAGATAATTGATGGCTTTTGGGAGCTGGGAGGAAGATATATGTTGTTGTGTTGATGTAATAAAATAGCAGTTGTACCATTTTCAAAATTTCCTGAACCAATTCTTCCTCTTCTTCAATTCTTTCAGCTTGAACTGATATATCGGTTAAAACAAACATGTCATCATCATCTGATAATTCAATGTCAACTTCTTTCTCTACTTCACTCTCTTTTCCTTGAATCAACAATGTCTACTCTTGAACCTCTTGAACATCATCATCAGAATCATTATATTCCTCGAAATTATATATTTCTGATTGAAAGGAACTGGAACATCTTCATGAAGAATCAATCCCAACTCACTTTGAACATCGACAGGTTCCTTTGAGCTTCTGGCTTCTCCTTTCTCTTGAGCTTCAGCCTCTTTCTCTGGATACATAATCATCAATAAACCAGTTGTTGGCTCATCAAGCTTCCTCCTCTTCTCCCCCTCATGAGGAGCATCATCGGAGTCATCATCATGCTCGTCATGCTTTCGTTTTGGCGCTGAAGCTTGAGCCTTACACGTTTGTTCAACGGCTGATACACGTTCTAGTAAATTTCCTATGGCTGTAATAACTGTACTTTCTAACCCCATCATGCGTTCTCGCATCTCATCAAACTGTTTAAATACAAAATCCCGTAGCTCTTCAATGGCTGCATGTGGATCTTTTTTGCTGCACTGTTTCTTCAGCTACAGACTTTCCCTTCAAAAACTTGTGGATATTTGTCATTTGAGACATAACTTCAAATAGTTGGGCTGTTACACAACTATTTACTCCTGCCACGGCAGCATTTAAATCTTGATTCAAAGATGTTTCAGTAACAAAAGGGGAAAGAGTAACGACTGGATCACGTAGACTTCCAGTTTACACGACAGTTGAACTTGTAAAAAGAACATTTGTGTGGCCAGTGCTCAGAGTTGGCTTAGATGTAGCTCTGACTGGACTTCCAACCTCTTTAAGTGATGGAGTAACAAATGCTTCCATTACTGAGGTTGTTCCGGCAGTGACACGTAGTTCAACTGCACTTACTTCAACACATGAAATAGACGCAAGTGTCCAAAAGTGTATTGCAACAAAAGAAGCCGTACACTCGGGCGGATGTGTACTTGTTTCAATATCCATCAAATCCAAAGGATTATCGGATTGCAGTTGAGCTTCATCCCAGTGAACAAATGAAACAGTCTCCTATTGAGAGTAGACTGAGTTGCCGGTGGGGTGTGCAAGCGTCAGTGGGATACTGACTTCTTCAATGTTAACTCCCTGTTGGGAGCTTGTTAGGCACAAAAAGGCCTCAGTCAAACATGTTCTACATCTGAGGGGGAGATTTATAATCAAACCTGTTGATGCATTTGAAGGTTGAATTTAAGGCCTGTTATATGTCTTATTGAAACCTGAAAATGATTTGCAATATCAGTCTAAAGCTGTTCTATATGTTGCATGTGTTGCAACTAAGACAGTTTGTCCAAGCTGCTCTGTCTGCTGAACAGGCTGGACATAAACTGTCTACGCTGCTCTACACTGTTGAGCAGCTTGGGCAATTTTAAAGTGTTCTGTTCTTTGTGAACAGAACCTGTTCTTTGTGAACAGGCTAAACACTTTATGGAATATGTTTCCAAGTCATCATGTATTGTTTTTGACTACAAGATCAGTTTACAAAGTCGAAGACAAAGTGGAAAACAGAACTGCTCAGCCTGCCCACGCTGTTCTGTAACATGAAGACAAAAGGTTATTTGAAAAAGGGTGACAGACCTTTTTCTTATATCAAAATAGGCCTTTACAAGGAAGAAAGACGCAAAGTTGACATTCCTAAATTAGTTAAAGGCAATGCAACAGTAGACAAAGTGAAAAGACAAAAGTTCTGCACATGTGAAGACAAGTCTGCTTTTCAGAAAAGTGCAGAAAAGGTTATGTTGTCTTTTCAACAAGACTTCTCCTTTTTCATTTCGTCCAATGAAGATGTTTCTCTTAGATCCTCTGAATGGGTATAAAAGGAAGCTTCTAAGGACAGAAAGTAGTGTGAAGAAAGCTAAGTGCTGAAACCAAGAGTGAACATGCAAGTGTGATTTTCATGCATGCAAGCCTTCTGTGTAAATCAGTATCTGTGTGTCTAAGCTGTTTTACATAAGCTGTTCCCTTAAGTCTTGTAAACACAGTGAGTGCTTCTTAGTGAGTGTATTCATTGTATACTAGTTTGAGTTTGTCTTAGACTAGTGAACATACCGTTGTATCTGTCATCTCAGCTTGAACTATTCCGCATTCAAGCTTGTTTGTAATTAACAAATTGTTGATAATACATACAAACATTGAGAAAATAGTGTGTAGTTTTTAAATAGCTGTATTCACCCCCCCTCTACAGCTTAAAGCTATATACTTTGGGAACCTCTCCGGACCTACAGAGCTAACAACAATTGTGGTTCTATCCCGGCTTTCTGGGCTTGGTAAATCCCTCACACTCTGCCTGGCAATGTCTACTATATGAACTAACGCTGCACCTCCCTCATTATGATCAGGTCCTCCTTCATCATCATCATCATCCTCTCCTTATGCAGTTCCCTCATTAATATTTGACAAAGTTCGTTCGGAATCGGAGCTTCTAGCTTCTCCCTCACCACCCCTCACAGTAAATTCTGCTCCCTCAGTCACTATTTGGCTTCCCTGAACTTCAGCCCCATGCTGAAGTTCCTCCTCTCCTACAACTCCCTGGTTAAGAGAACCCAGTTCTTGGGTCTCTATGGGAGCATGATCTATTCAGTACAACCTTCCATTCTCACTCTCCTGATCAGCATATTTCAATAACGCTTCTGGAATGGGCATAATATTGTCATTTGGTGAATCCAATACCCCGTGTAAGCTCATCATCACATAATCCGGACATCGTTGAGAATTGGATCCTTTCGGAATATTTTCATTGCCCCTTAGAATGCCTCTGATAAGAATTTGGATGAAACATTGAAGAGGGACAAATTTCCTTGATATGTTTGTCGTCTTTGCTAGCACGACTTTCTTTAGATCCTCCCAAATATATTGCGCGTAATCGTAATGCTTGTTGAACGCGATGCCATGAAATATTCTGAGACAGTGTATGCTACAGCTGTCAATTCCCGTGTGCTTCGACGTCATGCACCGGTTGATGATGCCAAAAAGAGTGTACCATTCGCCATTGAGCCCATTTCTATGAAACTTCGAACTCTTTGGTAGTGGCTTTGAATATCCCAGACAGATTAAATCATGAACTAATTCCTCATCTGACACAAAGTTTTCAAAGTCAGCTAACTCTGGGAAGTTATTTTGGTTTTGAACTGATCGATGGTAACCTTGAAAGGATGGTTACCATCAGCTGGAAAAAATTTCACAGTATGCCAGAACTGTTGAAGATAAACTTGAGGAATGGAGGGTTTGTATTGTAGAAGATATCCTAAAGGATGACCTTTGAGAATGTCTACAATAATTGGATGGCTTACTTTAATGACTTTAGTGTCAATGCGATGGTTATTATCACGGAATGGTAAGCAGTATTTTGGTTTAACAAGTTGGTTATCGGGAATGGGGGTAGATGGTGAAGGTCGGGTGACTGATGTGGATCTAACTGGTTTAGACAGAAGGGTGTGGTTTGATGAAGAATGGGAATCAGAGGAGTTTGAGAGTTGGGATTGAGCTTGAGAAGGCATTTGAAACCTGTGAAAAGTAATAAGCATGTTAGATTCAACAGATAAACAAATGAAACCCTGCAGATAGAAAAATAAAAACATTTTGCTAGAAATGATAAAAATATGTGTTTTTCTGTTTAAAGCATCGGGATTCCAGACAATAATATAAAAATATTATTGTGAGGATTCCAAAGTCAATCTTTCAGAGACCATTGTTAGAAAAACACAGATTTTAAAAATTTCTAGAAAAATGTGAAATCTTTCTTAAAAATTTAAACTCCCAACACTTAAAAACTTTTTCACTAAATTTGAGTATAAAACTCGATTGAAATGAAAAACACCTCAGATATTGAATGACTCAACTCGATAGACATAAGAATAGAACTCGAATAATGAAGAATGTTTCTCGAATGTACCTAAGTACCAACTCGATGAAGTCTGATGTTTTCTCGAAAGACATACAACTCAACACGAATGAAATAGATTCCTTTTTCGAATGTATGAATTATCGAGACTTGTATTTGAAAAAATTCCTAGTCCTTAACTCTACTCAACTCGATCATCAAATAAGAATTTCTCGATTTAACTCTAAGGTCAACTCGATTTACATATGAGTGAAGTCGTCCTTGACTTGACTCAAATCAAATGAAGGTTGAAGGACTTGAATGATGCATGAATCCAACTCGTATACAAACTTGAAAGGACTCGAATGACTTTTGTAATCGAGTTGTTTTTGAAAAAATATTCAAGTCCTGACACGCAACCAACTCGAATAACATTACATATTTTCTCGAAACAACAATCAACCAACTCGAATGAAACAAACATGTTCTCGAGTGGTGTTTCACTCAACTCGCATGAGACTGAATGCTTTCTCGATTATTGCTTGATTCGAGAAAATGTTTTTCAAAATATTTTCAAGTCCACACACTGAAATTTTTCAAAAAATTCAAACCAGGGACTTTTTCTCTTATTAAATCCTTAAGTACTACTCGAAAATTTATTTCAAATAGAAATTGTTTACTGAACATTGTCCAGAAACAAACAAATCAGATCAAAATTCCAATTTTCAGAGTTTAGAAACTCGAAAAAAATTTCAAAGTAAAATTTCAGATTTATGTATGTATGTTTAAAATTGAAACTTGAAATTTAATATTCAAGTTCAAGAGGATAATCCGCAGGCAAACACACTATTAATTTTGGTTTAGCAACACCAAATGATTAAAACCCATGAACACAACCATGTTCATACGAACATACATATATCGCTTTATTTACTTATAGAAACTGAAAATAGAACACATAAATGGAAACATAATACATGACAGTATGAAATGCACTTACAACTTGTAATTGAAATGATGAAAAAGCTGATTTCTTTGATTTCTTGATGATACTTCGTGATGAAAAAAAAGAGAAGGGAGAGGCGGTTGAAGAAAGTGAACAGTGCCAAGGATTTTCGAAAAAGTAAATTTGAATGTTGAAATTCAACTTTATAGTTGAAATTTCCAAATTCAAATTTCAATTCAACCCGGCCCACTTATTCACAAACAAAACTTTCAATTTTGATTGTAAGCCCATTTCACACTAAAAAAATCCTACAATTAAAAAAAAGATTTAACTCTAACAAAATTTGAACAACAAAAAAAAGTTAACAAAACACCAAAAACAAAAAATTTTTTTAACAAAACAAAAAAAGAATGTTTAACAGCAACAAAAAAATAAAAATAAAGAAAATGATCAACACATCAAAAAAAATTTATCTTAAATTTTTTTTTTAAAAAACAAAACGTATTGCTCCCCCTTGAAGTTTGCAATTGGCTCCCCCTTAGATGTATATAACATTATAAATGTCTGCTCCCCTTACAAAAATCAGATTAAATTTATTAGATTGTCTCAAAATCAGATAAAATAATTTTCTGCTCCCCCTGCACATGACAATCCAGATCTGTTAAACTCTGAAAAATTTAAATTTTAAAACTCATTAATTTAACATCAAATGTAGATCAAACTTAAAAAATGTAAATTTAAAATTATAATTTGTAACTACTGAATGTTTAAATCTAACGATTCAACATACCCAACTTGTATACCAAAAAATTAAACCGTTTTTCATCTAATGCTTTGGTAAACAAGTCAGCTAATTGATATTCAGTAGGAACAAAATATAATTCTATATTTCCATTTTCGACATTATCTTTAATAAAATGATACCGGATGTCGATGTGTTTGGTTTTAGAGTGTTGCACTGGATTAGATGCTATGGCAATTGCACCGGATGTGTTTGGTTTTAAAGTGTTGCAGTGGATTTAACTAAAATATATACATGATCAGGCTTCGAAGGATCAGTAAGCCTTCGGGCTGATATGTATACACTTCATCTGTTAGTTCCCCGTTTAAAAACGCCGTTTTTACATCCATTTGGTAAACTGTAAAATTTTTATGAGCAGCAAACGCCAAAAACATCCTAATTGCTTCTCTTCTGGCAACTGGAGCAAAAGTTTCATTGTAATCGATCCCTTCTTCTTGACTGTATTATTTGGCAACGAGGCAAGCTTTGTTACGAATGATGACACCATGTTCATCCTTCTTATTATTGAAAATCCACTACGTGCCAACGATTGATTTATCTTTTGGTCGCTCCACCAATCTCCAGACTTTCAACCTTTTGAACTGATTCAGCTCTTCTTGCATTGCCACAATCCAATCAGCATCCAGAAGAGCTTCTTTAACATTCTTTGGCTCAATTTTGCTCAGGAAGTTTGAAAATAAACACTCGTTTATGGTTGCTCTTCTGGTTTGGACTGATGTAGAAGGATCACCTATGACATTTACAGATGAGTGATTTCTTGTCCACTTAAAGGTATGTGGATAAGGTTGAATTTGGTCTTGATTGGGGTTTAAGTCTAAATAGGGAATTCGGGGGTTAGCTTCTGATGTTGAAGGTGTATTATCTAAGATAGGGGTTTCTAAGTTTTCAGATGGTAAGGGGGTTTCAAAAAATACTGGAGGTTGAATAGGTTGTACACTATCAGACGGCAAGTGCACGTCTATCATTGAAACCTTTCCAGTTTCTTCTGAAATGGGTTGATGAGAATAGTCCGAGACTACAACTGGATCTTCAGTAATCCTGTCAGGCACCAAATTTGAAACATTAGTTTTGGGCTTTTCAAAGTAGTCTTCATAGAAATTCTCAAATAGTTTATTTAAATCAGAATTATCTGCACTCTGTTCAGTTGACTTCATAGAAATCAGCTTGTTATGATCGGGTCCTGAACTGGTATGTTCAGAAGCCCTAACTACGCCTTCATCAAATTTTACATTCACGCTTTCATTGACTGTGTTGGTCCGCTTATTGTAGACTCGGAAAGCTACAGACTCCTTCGAATAACCAATGAAGATGCCTTCATCAGCTTTTTGACTAAATTTTCCCAGATTGTCTTTGTCATTTAATATGAAGCACCTGCATCTAAAGACATGGAAAAACTTGACATTAGGTACTCGTTTGTTTATTAATTCGTACAGAGTCTTTCCGAATCTTTTGTTGATTATTAATCTGTTCTGCGTGAACAAGCTGTTGCTACCGCTTCAGCCCAAAGGAGTAACGGAATATTGGAATATGCCAGCATCGTTCTTGCAGATTCCACTAGTGTCCGATTTCTTCGTTCAAAGACACCATTTTGTTGTGGAGTACGAGCTGCTGAGAATTGATGTGTTATTCCCACAGATTTCAGAAATGATTCGAGAGATTTGTTCTTAAATTCTATACCGTTATCTGATCTGATGGTTTGAACTGAGAGCTGCAACTTGACTTGAATTCTTCGGATGAAGTCTATTATTATCTCAGTAGCATCAGATTTGGAATGCAGGAAGAATACCCATGTGTATCTGGAGTAGTCATCGACTATTACCAACACATATCATTTCTTGTTTATACTCTGTACTCTCATTGGTCCACACAAGTCCATATGTAGCAGTTCCAATGCTCTGATTGATGAGTGTTCTGTTTTGGACTTGTGAGAAGCTCTAATCATCTTTCCTTTTTCACAAGCTGCACATAACTGCTGTTTTTGAAATCTGAGAGTTGGAAGCCCTTTAACTAACCCACCTTTTGCAAGGTTGGTTAATTATTTAATATTCAGATGAGAAAGGACGATGCCATAGCCAAGAAATTTTAGATGTTGCTTTTGACATTAAGCAAACATCCTTCTTCAGATTGATTGAGGCTAGGTCTATTGAGTACAAATTGGTTTTCCTGTTCCCTGCAAGGATTTCTTTTCCTTCTCCAGATCTTATGCCGCACCGATTTGCTTTGAAGTTGACCTCAAATCCTTGTCGCAGAGTTGTCCAATGCTGAACAAGTTGTGACCAAGACCGTCAACGTATAAGACTTTCTGAATTGTTATCTTATCGTACGCAAGACTCCCATATCCTTTGATCGGACAGTATTGATCATTCCCGAATCGGACCGTCCCACAGAACTTATCAACAAAGTTAGTGAGTGTTTCTCTCTGTCCGATCATGTGCTTTGAGCAGCCGGAGACAAGGTAGCAGACATGATTTACCTATAAGACGAAATAAAATGTGAGGTACCCACTTATAGTTGGGTACTTTTGACTTTGGTAAATCATGTGGTTTGATATTCTTTTTCTCATCAGATATGTCTTTTATTTTAGGTACCCACTTTTTAACAGTTCTTTTTGGTATCCATTTTTGTATAGTTCGATGTGGAACTGTTTTTGAAAGTTGTTGCTTTGGAACCTTTTTCTGTTTAAAAGATGGATCCTTTTTCTTTGGTAGCCATACAAGCTTATCAGATTTAACATGAATTGATTTACAAGAAACAAAATTTAAAACAATTAAAGCAGTCCGAGAGTATTTAGTACAAGATTTATCAGTAAATTTATTATTACAGACAATATTTTTCAAATTGTCTATTCCTATCTGTAATAATAGTTTCCTTCACTCTCCAGTCTTGTTTTATACTCTTGTTTTTCTATTCTTTCTGCTTCTTTCTCCATTCTTGCTTCCGAGAACCTTTCATAATATAATCTGAGATACAAGAAACACGAGAATTAGTGATTTTAGAAACTTGTTTCTTCTGTAAAGGTCTCTTACGTTTTGAATTTTGGACCTTGAGTGAAACAGAGTCCTTTGTGGAAGATGATTCACCTTTTTCATAAGTAGGAGTCACAAAAGTAACTTTTGTTTTCTCCTTTTTCAGTTGTAGACTTGGTGAATGTTATGATAATTCCTTTGAATCTGTAGATATTCTTTGCAGAATTCTAACAGGTTCTTTAGGGTCATCAGGTTGTTTGTTGTTTAAAGGTTTTACAAACTCATCTATTTTAACTAACATTTCTTCCAATGAGTTAAATTCGAGTTCATATACAGATCAAAGTCCTTTTCAGAATTAATAGAATCAAGTGGAATTGAAGGTGGTTGATTTGATTTTGATTTATTTTCAGGCTGTTGTCGCAACTTTTGTTCCAGAGATTTAAGTTCAGCATTATTAAGATTTTGATTTTCTGTCTCAAAAGTTTTGATTTTCAATTCAAGATCAGAGTTCATCTTTTCAAGAATTGAAGCTGGTAAATATAACTTTTGAGAATGGGTAGTAGTTTCAGATAAATCCTTCTCAGAATATGTTTGAATATACTCCTCTTCAATGCAAGTATTTTTATTAGATTCATTTATTCTGTTATAATCAACAGAATTTTGCATTTTATCTGATCTTAGCCTTTTTGAATCTTCACTTGATTCTATCTCATTTGATGCTTTCATAAATGTCATTTGTAATCCTAAATTCATATATCTGACATCATATAAAGTAGGTGAATTTGAAATAGCCTTTGTCAGATATTTAGGATTATTCCAACCAATACCAGATTTAGAATTATAAAATTCGGCATCTTTAGGTTGATTTAAATATATTGTGTAACATCCGGCATTAAACCAGGTTAGCAACTATGATCTAATCAGTATTTAACAGTCAATTATAACCTAATCAATGGTCATTAGCAATTAATCAAAGTGATTAACAATGTTCATAAGGAAATTCAACTCAACTAGAATCAAATTCGTCGGTGCGATGAATCGGGAAATCAATTAATCCGATCGATTTACGATATGAAGGATTAATGCAACTAAGTACATAAATAAATTATGATTAGTGACACTAATCATACACTAATACAAATACTTAACATTAATTATGCAAGACTAAAACAATTCAATAAACTAATGAATTCATAAATATTTATGAAATTACAAAAAAAGGGAAATACAAGAATACATTTCTAAATACTTTTATACAGAAAAAATGAAAATACATCAATAATACCACATCAAATCCGGCCCATAGGTAGTACAAGTGTAGGTTTTGACTTATATTTTCAAAGAAATCAAATCCTCCTTCACCATCCTCTTTCATTTCAAAGAAATCTTACACTCCACCTTTACATCCACCATCATTGCAAAGATAGTTTCATCCTCTATAAATAGAGAGTTTTTCCTCTCATTTTTATCACACCAAAAATCTCTTTCTCCCTCTCTTGAAACCGTCCACACACAAGCACACATACTCCACACAATTTTTCTTTCAAGTGTTCTTCATTTGTGCAAGTGTTCTTAACCTTCTACTCATTTTCATTCTTCTAACACATCAAAGTAAGTAAATACTGACTAATAACATCTTGTATTTATGTTTATATAAGTCTTGCATAATATAAATATAATCACCAACAACAACAAGTTTCATAAAAACTCAAGTTTATAAGTCACTAGATTTTGTTTTTAAGTTGTTTTCTTCAAGTGTGTTTATAAATATATAAACACATCATGAAAGTGTAAATATTATGAAAAACAAGTGATATATATATATATATATATATATATATATATATATATATATATGTTTTATAACTTTTATATAAGTAGTATTTCAATAAACAACAAGAATCACAAGTTATTTCAAGTTTATGAAATATGGAATTTCGGCAGAAAAGTTGCATCGACTTTGAAAAATCATAACTAATTCATAACTTAACAAAATGAGTTTATTCTTATTTCAATAGTTAGATCTATGTCTTAACTAAATATCTGGATGTTTTCATAATTTATTATGGGGTTTAGAACCCCCAGATATTATTTGTAAACTCGAAAGTTTGACAGCTCAAAAATGGCCAACATAGGGTTTTCAACAAGCTTTTTCCCTAACCTAAACATCTCAAAAATGGCCGTTCTTGACTTTAAAAATTCTTTGTATATAGTAGTTTAGTTTCCAAGAAAACCAAAGCCTAAATCGTTTTGGAGCTTGGTCAAAAACAGTCTCAAAGTAGGCCGAAAAACCATCGAAAAGCTAGAAAATTATATATATATATATATATATATATATATATATATATATATACATATATATGTGTGTGTGTGTGTGTATGTGTGTGTGCGTGTGTGTGTGTGTCTGTGTGTGTTGGGAAATATTCTAAGTATGTCAAGCTGTTAGTTAGACTTCTCAAATAGTTAGTAGATTTTCTGTATAATTACAGAGTTCAAGCTGTTAGTTGAGTAAGTTCAAGCTGCCAGTTCAAAAGTTCAAGCTGCTCAACAGTTTAATAAACAGAAAGTGTTGAAATTCAGGAAGAGATTTATATTTGAAGATTCAAGCATATCTACTACCAGAGAAATCAGAGTTTTTCAATGAAACAAATCAGAAGGCTTTATATAGAGATAGAATAGGTTTTTCTATTGTAAGTCTGCACGTACAAGTTTTGATTCAGTTGTAATTGCTTTCTGATTAAGTTTTGTCAAGCCTCTAAGGTTGTAAAACCCTAAGAATAGTCTGTGTTCTTCGTCTAATCAAACAGATTAGAGGTGATTGTAATCAGTGAGTTTGGCAATACAAAAGATTTGATTTTTGATTATATTTATGTGTTATTTGTTCTGAAAGCTTTTCTTAAAACAATTAAGTGTTATTCCGCAAACTTCTTAATTGGACTTTGATTCAATACAAGGTTATTGGTTTTATACTTTGATTTATTCAAACCAGTTAATCTTAGGTAGTGATTTTGATCCTGACAAGTGGTATCAGAGCTAGGTTTTTCTTTATTTTCAAAGTCAGAAGCTTTCTTTTAAAATTTTTATTTTTCTGCAATGGAATTTGATAATAGCAGTAGTGGATCTGGGCAAGGACTCAAAGTGCCTATGCTCAACCCACTGAGTTCGAGATTTGGAAACTCAGGATTCAACAGCACATTCAATTTATTGATTATGCCACATGGGAAGCTGTTGAATATCCTCCTGTAGTTGATACTGAACTACATGCTGAGGGCAAGCCCATAAAAACACCTCCAAAGACTGAACTTGAAAGAAAGGCTAGAATGAATGAAGTGAAAGCTCTTACTCTCTTACAGATAGCCATTCCTAATGCTTATCAACATCAGTTTAAAAAGTTCTATACTGCTCATTCTTTTTGGATTGCTTTAGAGAAAAGATTTGCTGGAAATGCTAGCACCAAAAGGAATCAAAAAGATCTTCTAAAACAGCAGTATGAAAACTTTTCTGGTGGCAAGAATGAAAACCTTACTCAAAATTTTGACAGGTTTAATAAACTGATAGGTGAATTGAAGAGTGCCAAAGTCAGCTTGGATCAAGATGAAGTAAATAGAAAATTCCTTAGATCACTTGGTGAAGAGTGGACAGTCTATGCTGCCCAATGGAGAACAAAAGATACTCTTGATGAAATAGAGTTGGATGACCTTTACAACAGCCTGAGAGTGTTTGAAACTGAGATTGAAAATAAAAAGAAATCCTTTTCTTACAATCATAACCACTGCTCTGCTGTCATCCGCATTAACTGATAAATCTAACTGTGTAATTCCTTTTCAGGTGCTGATGGTAACTCTACTGAAGTTCATTATGAAGCTTTTGTTGCAAATGATGGACTGTTTGCTCTAAATGCTGAAGATTTAGAACAAATCCATCCAGATGATCTAGAAGAGATGGACTTGAAATGGCAGCATGCTATGTTGACTATGAGGGCCAAAAGATTTCTGAAAAGAACTAGCAGACCAAACTTTCAAGCCAGACCAGAAGGCAAACCAGCATTTGATAAATCAAAAGTTGAATGCTTTAAATGTCATAAGCTTGGACACTTTGCCAGAGAATAGAGATCCCAAGATCAACAGCCACCAAGACCCCAGCAAACTAATCAAGCTTCATTATCACAAGCACTTGTTTCTCAAGAAGACAATGTGTTTGACTGGAGTGATCAGAAAGAAGAAGAGTTTCAAAATCAAGCTCTTATGGTAGAAACATCTAATGTCACTTCCACTGAACTACCATCTATGGTAAATGCTAAACTCTGTTCTCAAACATGCAAAAAATATGGTTAAAAGGAACAGAGATCATAATGAGAGCATGTGCAAAACTCTATCTAAGATGGAAGAAAGGAGATATGAGTACATGCAGGCCATAGAAGATCTTGAAAAATAGATCAATGATTATAAAGATGATGAGATTCAGATGGGACATGATAGAACATATCATGAGTGGGAGAAAAAGGAACTGAATAAGAAAATAGAGACCCTGAATAAGAAACTAGATGAGGCTGAACAGAAGGTGTTAGAAGCTAACAAGAAAATAGAATCTGTCAATATAGATTTAGGAAACTTCAAGCTGGCAAATCAAAAGCTGGAACACCTAATGGAAGTTCAATTTAAAGATAGGGTAAAATCTCAGCTCAATCCCAAAGAAGGTATAGGATATAGAGCCACTCCACCCCCATACAATAACAAATACAATCATCCCATAAGTGAAGTTGCTGATAGGCTTGTTAATGAACCATTAGATGAGACAATGACAACTGTAAATCCTATCCTTGAAAACAGTCCCGAATCTAAAGAAGAACTTATTCCAAATGAAGGCAGTGAGTGTAAAGAAGTTGAGAGAGAACCCAAAACAATGAGTGCACCTATAGAAACCCCTACCCTCAGTAAGAAAGGAAAAGAGAAGATGAGTGTATGCAATACTGCTCCACATGTTATCGTACCTTCTAACTGTAACATTGCATCTTCCTCAAAAGTTAATAAAAGGGGTAAAATTGTTCCAATCTGCACATGCCAAAAGCATGGTGTCCAAAAGTTTCCCACACAACAACAGGTAAGGGGAAATCAAAGGAACAAGAACCAGTTATGGTCTAACAAAACTGGTTCTCCAATCAAAACAGTCAAAAGATGTTTCCATTGTGGCAGGAAAAACCATTTGGCCAGAATTTTGTTTGCATAAACATCTGTTTCAAAACAGACTGTGGTTCAAAACAGGCATTTGTTCAAAACACAAAAAATTTGAAGGCCAAACAACCTGCTACACCAGTTCCAAAGAAGATAGTTGAGCACAGGTTCTTAAAAGTCAACAAAAGACAGCATACACACCAAAAACAAGTTTTAGCAAAATCCAAATCAAATGTTAAACAGATATGGTGTGTTAAAGGCAAAAACTCAGATCAAACTGTTGATACAAATGTCTAGACTGTTAGGCCTAAAGTTGGAACTGGTAGTGCAAACTCTGAAGCTGTTAGCACTAAAAACTCAGTTCAAACTGCTAAGCCTAAAACTGGAACTGGTAATGGATCATCTGAGACTGTTAATGAAAAGGTTGGAAAGAACACGTGGATACCTCATGTCATAACTAAATATTCTTCACAAAATCCACCAGTGGATCTTACTAAGTATAAAAGGACACAAACAGTGTTTAGTTATGTCAATGCACAAGGACAACCCAAAACCAAGTTGGTTTGGGTTTACTACACTACTAACTAAGCTTTTATTTGTGCAGGGCACCCACAGGACCCAACATAAAACAAGATGGCATATGGATAGTGGATGCTCTAGGCACATGACAGGCAATTCTGAATGCTTGTCAAATTTCAAAGGCTTTGAAGGAGGATTTGTTGCATTTGGTTGAAATTCCAAGGGAGGTAAGGTAACAGGTAAGGAAACTGTCAAAGCAGGCAATATGATTTTCAATGATGTTTTGTATGTTGAATAGCTGAAGTATAATTTACTTAGTGTGTCTCAAATTTGTGATAAACAAAATATTGTTCTATTCACAGATTCTGAGTGTATTGTCCTTTCCAAAGATTTTAAAATCCCTGAAAATCTTGTTTTACTTAGAACACCAAGGAAGGACAATGTCTACTGTTTGGACACAGATCTTTTGTCAAAATCAAATACTTTGAGCTGTTTGATATCCAAAGCATCATCTAATGAGTCTACTCTGTGGCACAGAAGGATGTCTCACATGAACTTCAAATCTATGAATGTTTTAGTCAACAAGAATTTGGTAAGAGGTTTACCACAAAAGGAGTTCATCTGTGATGATCATTGTGTAGCATGTCTTAAAGGTAAGCAACACAAAACTTCTCATAAGGCCAAAGAAGTAAATTCAATCTCATCTGCTCTTCATCTTATTCGTATGGATCTCTTTGGTCCAACATCTGTGTTGAGTTTGAATAAAAGAGCTTACTATTTAGTCATTGTTGATCATTTTACCAGATTTACATGGGTTTACTTTCTTAGGACTAAGGATGAAACTGCTGAGCTAGTTAAATCCTTTATCCTTAAGATAGAAAACCAATCAAACTTAAAAGTTAAGGTGATCAGGTCAGACAATGGAACTGAGTTTAAAAATCATATTATAAACAGTTTTTATGAGTCTAAAGGTATTGCAAGGCAATATAGTGCACCAAGAACACCACAACAAAATGGTGTAGCAGAAAGAAAGAATAAAACTTTAATAGAGGCTGCTAGAACCATGCTAGCTGATTCCAAACTGCCAATGACCTTTTGGGCAGAGGCAGTCGATACAGCTTGTTATGTGCTAAATAGGGTTCAATATGTTCAAACACAAGGGAAAACTCCATATGAGTTATTCCATCATAGAGTTCCCTTAGTAGCCTTTTTAAAGTCTTTTGGCTGTTCATGCACTATTCTTCACACTAAAACTCACTTAGGAAGTTTGAAAGCAAGGCTGAAGAAGGTTTCTTTGTAGGATACTCTACTCAAAGCAAAGCCAATAGGGTATATAACAGTGTGTCTAAAACCATTGAAGAAAGTGCCAATGTTGAGTTTAATGAAAACACTGCTAATGTCAAAGGCACTGGTCCTGATTGGTTGTTTGATTTAGATTCACTAACAAATTCTCTGAGCGTTGTTGAGTATACTGCAGGAACTGATGAAGACGGTTTTGAAGCTGCTAACACAAATTCTCATGCTGGTCACACAAACATTAAAGTTGTTGGCACAAAGTTTCAAACTGTTGAAGATTCTGATAAATGGGATGAGTATACTGTTCTACCACTTCTATCTTGTGACCCACCAGGGGTACTGGATGCTCAACATGATACAAATCTAGAGTATGAAGTGCCAATCCCAAGTCCTGAGGTAACAGCTCCATCCAATAGGGAAACAGTCCCATATTCTGGTCAAGCTGTTCCTGAAGCAGAATCATCAAGCAGTCCTGAAGGAGATGATACAAATCTAGGAACATCATTTCAGATTGAAAGAGAACCCACTCTCAGGGTTCAAAAGTATCATCCTCTCAATCAGATAATGGGTGATCCACGTACACTTGTGCAGACAAGGACAATGGTTCACAAGGAGTCTACTGATGCTGAATCAGCAGTTCCTGAATTCAGTCTAGCTGCCTTTGAACATGCATGCTTTATGTCACAATTAGAACCTAAGAAGGCATCTGAGGCTCTGAAAGATCCATCTTGGATTGAGGCAATGCAAGAAGAACCTTTGCAATTCAAGATTCAGAAATGTATGGACTCTAGTTGACTTACCTAGAGGAAATAGAGCAATTGGTATAAGATGGGTTTTCAGAAACAATAAGGATGAGAGAGGGGTAGTAATCAAGAACAAAGCAAGATTGGTAGCACAAGGATACACTCAAGAAGAAAGAATAGATTATGATGATGTCTTTGCTCCAGTAGCAAGGATAGAAGCCATCAGACTGTTCCTAGCTTATGCTAGCTTCAAAGGATTCAAAGTTTACCAAATGGATGTGAAATCTGCATTCCTGTATGGTACAATCGAAGAAGAGGTTTATGTACGTCAACCCCCTGGATTTGTGGACTATAAGTATCCAGACAGAGTATACAAACTAGACAAAGCTCTCTATGGACTCCATCAAGCACCAAGAGCATGGTATGACACTTTGTCATCATACCTTCTACAAAATGGATTCAAGAGAGGTACTCTGGACAAAACATTGTTCACAAAGTCCATCAAATCAGAGATTTTGCTTGTTTAGATCTATGTTGATGATTTTTGGGTCCAAAAATGACAGTCTGTGCAAGGAGTTTGAGACATTGATGCACAAAAAGTTTCAAATGAGTTCAATGGGAGAACTCACCTTCTTTCTTGGATTGCAGGTCAAGCAGAAGCCCACGGGACTTTTTATAAGTCAATCAAAGTATGTTAATGACATTCTGGAAAAGTTTGGTTACAAAGATACCAAAGTTGCTGGTACTCCAATGGACACTCACAAGCAGCTTGATGCAGACAAAGATGGAGTGGATGTGGACATTCATCTATACAGATCCTTGATAGGTTTACTAATGTATCTCACATCTTCTAGACTTGATATAATGTTTGCTGTTTGTGTTTGTGTCAGGTTTCAATGTGCTCCAAAGGACTCACATCTGTTTGCTGTTAAGAGAATTTTTAGATACCTCAAGGGCCAACCACAGTTGGGCCTATGGTATCCTAAAGACTCTCCTCTTGAACTAACAGCCTATTTTGACAGTGACTATGAAGGCTGCAACATTGACAGAAAATCCACAACTGGTGGATGTCAATATCTAGGAGCAAGACTGGTCTCTTGGCAGTGCAAAAGGCAAACAACTATCTCCACCTCATCTACTGAAGCAAAATATGTAGCAGCTGCCAGCTGCTGTTCCCAAGTGATGTGGATTCAAAATGAACTAAGAGACTATGGTATGAACTTTCTATCTACTCCTATTTACATTGACATCTCAAGTGCCATAAGAATTGTACAAAATGTAGTGAAATTTCCAAAAACCAAGCACATAGACATTAGATTTCATTTTATAAGAGATTGTAATGAGAAGAAATTAATCCAAGTTACCAAAATTAATACAGATCATCAGTTAGCTGATCTATTTACAAAACCATTTGATGTAGGAAGATTCACCTTCCTAGTATCAAATATTGATATGGTTAATATGGATTAATTTGTTTTTCATCATTCTCTCTTATTTTATGAAGAACATATTTATTTCATGTGCTTGATTAAGGGGGAGACATTGAAGAATATGCTTAATTTTCAACTAACAGCTTAAGTCTTTTCTCAAGCTGCTAGTTCGTTTCACTCGAACTGTTAGTTGTTTTCACTTGATCTGTCAAAGTGTGCAGGGTAATTCTGTAATTTATTATAAGTGTGTGTGCGGGATTAGATATTTTTGAAATGTCCAAACCTTTAAAGGTCCCAGTTTCGTTCAATTGTAACTACCAGTTGCAAAAATATCTTCCACGATCTTCTCCAAACCTTCTCTCTGAGCGATTCACACACAAATCTCTCAAACCCTAAATCACCGTATTGATTGTCAATGGAGTTTGTCAAAGAACACAACTGTCTCCCTTACTCACTCAAACATACTGACCTTCAACCATTCCACGACATGATGGACTTCCTTCGAAGTTCCCGTATCCATCATGCCCTCACTGTAAATCCCACCATCTATGTGTCTCATATAAAGCAGTTCTGGAAATCTGCCTCAGTCAAAACAGTCAATGGAGTCACATCTTTTGCATCCACAATCGATGGGAACCCTATTACTATATCTAAGGAAACCATCCGCCAACACTTGCATCTTCATGATGCCTCAGGTATACCAGATCTAACCCTTACTGCCTTACATGAAGGACTTTTTGCAATAGGGTATAGGGGCCCTACTGATTCATTTACTTTCTTTAAAGCACACTTTGCCCCTAAGTGGAAATATCTTGTGCATATTATTCAACAATGTATAACTCCCAAAAGAACTGGTTGATCTGAATTTTCCTCAAATATTGCCACTGCTTTAGTGTGTCTATCAACAGGCCAACAGTTCAATTTTTCAAATATGATTTTTTAGGGAATGTTGAGGCATCATGCCCTAAAGAATGGGAAATTTTTTATGTATCCACGATTTTTGGCTGAAATAATTGCAAGATCTTGCAATAATTTTAATATACATAAAAGGATACATGTTTCCCATAGGCACTCTTTTCCATCAATCAAAAGACTTTTAAAACCTAGTGCCAATTTTTTGAATTTGGATGTCCCATTGCCTTCTGCAATGCTGGGCATCAATCCAACAAACAGAGGAGAGGGTCCTGAGCAGGCTCAGCCATCCATCACTGCTTCACCCCCAAGACCCCAACCCACTCCTCATGATACAAACATTCCATCTGCTGCTTCTATCACACATACATCCCCACCCCCCACACTCATACAATACAAAAGACAAAGGGTTTCAGGAGCTCCTTCCTCCTCAGCCCAAACACCAGTGCCAAATAACCTTGTGCAGGAGGACACTACTGCACAGAATATCCAAAGGGAACCCACTGAGGACACTCCCACCCTCAATTTGGAGGTGGCCATTCTATCAGAGGATGTCCATATGGGGTTTGTGGCTGACACTACTGATGTCTCGGCACAAGAGACACAAGCCAGTGTCAACATCTCTAAGACCACACCCATGGCAACAGAGGGTGTGTAAGCACCTTTTGGAAGTCCCCAGTACCAAGAACAAAGGGGCCCAGATGTTTCTGCTTCTGGAATTCATGCCAGTGATAGATCTCAAATACCACTATCATTTGATGATCTTGAGGCTAGTCTGCAACTCATGATATTGACGGATCCACAGCTGAAACCTGTTGTAGCCATATTGGAACATTATAAGTCTCTTATTGCTACACAGGGGGCCCAAATCACAGCTCTGCAACAGACAATAGCAGCTCAACGTCAACGAATGGATTATTTTCATCAAGGGTTCACCCTATGTGGAAATAAGATTATTCAACTTGAAAAGATGGTTCGAACCCTGATTGCAAAGGTTGTAGGTCCACCTTGCCAAACCAATGCATCAAAAAAGGGGGAGAATCAGGAGATCCCATCTTCAGTCCAAACAGCTTCAACCTCTCCTCCAACAGTCTCAGTTTCCAGGCTAACAGTCCCAACAGCTACTCAAGCTGTTAGTCTAGAAACTCAAGCTGCTCCTATCAGGACAACTGGAGTTGTCATCAGAGAAGGCTCTCAGGCTCCTATCACTACAGTCCAATCCACAGCATCAACTTCCAGAGATAAGGGTAAATGCATTCTTATTGAATCTCCAAAGATTAAATTCTCCTCTAAAGAAGCCCAGGTTGCTCATGATGCTGAATTAGCAAGGAAATTAGCAGAGGAACATTATGAACTCTTAGACCAGCAAACTCATGCTCGAATGAAAGATGATGAAACCTTAGGTGATTATCTACGAGGGTTTGTGGTCAAGCAGAATCAAAAGAAAAGGAAAATGCCAACAGGGCATTCAAAGGCAGAACACAGAAAATTTTTGATAAATTTCTCTGCATCAGTTGGAATACCAAGAATAATGGCTCAGTCATGGCCAACAGAAAAGCTACAGGCCCTACATGACAAGGAGATGGAAAAATAAAAGGCAGCAAAAGTCTCCCAACAAGTCCAAAGCCAACAAGAGCCCGTTCAAGCTGGTGTTAGTGATCCTCCTCCAATTCAAGATGGTGTCAGTAATCCTCCTCCTCAAACAAAGATGGAACAGGTAAAAAGAGTGTTGTTTGAGCAACAGCTTCAAAAGGCTCTAGAAATTGAAAAGGCCCTGGATCAGTATGACTTCTCCAAACCGCCTATTACTTACTTGTATGCCAAATCAATGGATAACATTGATTTGAATTATCATTTTGTAATCAGAAGAGAAGCTGGTCCAGAAGAAGAATATAAGAGTCTAGCTCAGATGGCACAAAGGCTGACCAGAGATGATCTGACAAAATTGCATCACATTGGATCTGTTAGCCATTCAAGGTCTCACTGTGTATGGGTTCAAAGAAATGTAAAAGACCTTAGAAGCATTTTTGATCCAGAGTCTACAAGAGTGGAAATGGAAGCTGCCAAGGAGATGAAGATTGTACAGGTTGATATATATGCCAAATCTGTGACATATAGACTCAAGTTTGTAGACGGATCCAGCAGGTTCCACAAATTTGAGTTCTTTAATCTGCCAAAGACTTGGCTACTTCAAATAAGCACAATGAAGATTCACTGTAATAAAGAAGAGTTGAAAAGAGATTTCATAAAGGCAATAAATCAGAAACTTTCACAATTGTAAGTTTTTGGATGCCTTAGTTTGTAAATAACAGTTTTAATTTGTTTTATTTCCTTATTTTGTATAGAAACTTAAAGTCTTGTGTAAAGAATTTAAGTTAGGGGGAGATTGTTGGGAAATATTCTAAGTATGTCAAGCTGTTAGTTAGATTTCTCAAACTGTTAGTAGATTTTCTATGTAATTACAAAGTTCAAGCTGTTAGTTGAGTAAGTTCAAGCTGCCAGTTCAAAAGTTCAAGCTGCTCAACAGTTTAATAAAAAGAAAGTGCTGAAATTCAGGAAGAGATTTATATTTGAAGATTCAAGCATATCTACTACCAGAGAAATCAGAGTTTCTCAAGGAAACAAATCATTTAGGGCTCGATTAAACACATCCGGTGCATCACCCATCAATCTACGCTAACTTGCATTTTACGCAAATATTTTGCCATCACAAGCTCGGTGAGTCCTCATAGCCCCTATTTTCACACTGTTATGTTTTGGGGTTGAAATACATGCTACATTTTCATATGGACACGGAGACAACTTCATTTCTATTATGTATTACACATGTGGTTCCATCAGCCCTCAAATCATGAACCGTTAATTGCATTTATTTGTAAGCGCGAATATATTGTGGATAGATCTATCGGGAGTCATGTACCCCATTCGGGTTAGTCTTAATCGGCCAACGGCGGGATGCATATATATTCAACACACGATATTACGTATGGGAATACTGCATAGGGCAAACTCATTTAATTAAGTCTCGGTTGCATGATGGTTTATATGTAATACATAACATGGAATTTATGATTTTATAAATTCAAACTCAACTGTTGTTGTCCGTACAAGTCAGATTTACGTGTAAACCTATGAGCTCACCAACATTTTTGTTGACGTATTTTAGCGTGTATTTTCAGGAAATTAAGGCAAGTGCACCGCACCGGAAGTATTTTGAAGCTTCCGTACTTATGGAGTCGCATTCATTTTTAAACCATCGGAGATTTATTTGCATTATTTTGGTTAAATTAATTATGTATTTAAATCTCTGTATCTTGCGAACTACTTTTATCATTTTCGGGCTGTGTAAAACATTTCTATATTTCAAAGTTATATCGATGTATTTTTGAAAACGTCCATATAGTGGTCGTTCGTTATGATTATGGTTACGCTTCCGCGATGTCACGCTTCGTTGCCAACCGGGGTAACGGGGTGTGACAGATTGGTATCAGAGCCATAGTTATAGTGAACTAGGTTGCATTAGTACCCTGGACTATAACTGCACCTAAGTTTTACTAAAATTTTTTTAATATCTTGTAAGTAACTAAAAGACTATGAATGGACCTTGATGGCAGAAAACATGTCAAACTAAGTTGTAATCATCTTGTCTGACTCTGAAGATGAGTATGCCCCTTTATGCCCGGAGGTCACAGAGGTGTTCATAGAAGAGGACCCATCAGAAGAGGAAGACCCCCCCCCCCTGAAGAAGAAGACCCAATGGAGGAATCCGAGGAAGAACCCATGGATGAGGAACCCATGGAGGAAGACAAATCTGGAGACGATCCACCACCTCCGGTGGCCCCCTCTTACATCCCGTATCACCCGGAGGTTCCATCATTCACACCATACCGCCCCCACCCCAATGGCCCAAAAATGCTATATACACCCCGCAAAAGAGTTTTCATGCTAGGACGGAAGTCTATCCCCGTACCGGCACAACAACCAACTTCACCACCAAGACGACGGGCAAACACCCGAAGATGGGGTTGGATGCCCGAGACCCTCCAAGAGTGGAGGCGGGAGGAGGGAATCCCTTCCCACTTTGAGATCGGAGGACCATCCTCCGCACCTACCCCATCACTCACCCAAGAACCCGCTGAACAGACCATACCACTCTTTGTAGCACGGTCTTCAAGGCACGACCTCCAGATTCGGTTGCTTAACCAAGACATTGGAGAGATGACAGCCTGTTTAGAACGGGAGGAGTTGCAAAACTCCAACCTATACTGGGCTAACCAGCATGCCCTCGCCATCCAACAGGCCGAGCTAGATGAGCTTCGGCAACGATTAGCCGAGAGCGAGGCCCGTAATGAGGAGCTGACTCAACGCCTCAATGCATTGGAGAAGGGAGAGATCCCCGATCACTCCCACACCTAGTACCCCCCTCTATCTTTGTAATGTTAGGATATTATTATGTCATAGTGTAGGACTAAAAATTTCCGGGTAATAACCCGCCCCAATGTAAGAAAATTATGAATGATTAATGAAAAATTGCAAGTTATTTATGAATCTGCGTTTGATGATTAAAGAACTGTGCCTTAAGAAAAATTTGAATCTTTAAGACTAAACTGTTTACAATATGCTCTTTTCTTTAAACTTTAAGATAATTCCGCCAAAGAGAGCTATGAACACCGCTGATATCGAACAACTTGTCGCACAATGAGTGGCAGCACACCTATGAAACCAACGGGAACAGCACCACAAACGGCGTTGGAGGTGCTAGTCGCACCACAGGAGGATCTGATTCAACCCAGAAGGGGTGTGGAATCAAAGGATATTTAAGCTGTAAGCCTTGATACTTCAACGGAACAGAAGGTGCTGTCGGGCTAGTTCATTGGTTCGAGAAACTGGAGTCTGTGTTTTGCGTCAGTGGTTGCATCGAGAATGAGAAGGTCAAGTTCGCCACCCACACTCTTCAAGATGGCGCCTTGACATGGTGGAATTCCTATGCCCAGTCTGTGGGAATCGATACAGCTTACCAACTCGCTTGGACCGAGTTAAACCAAATGATGACCGACGAGTATTGCCCGAGAAATGAGCTACAAAAGATGGAGTCAGAGTTCTGGAATCTGGCTATGAAAGGAACGGATGTAGCAGGGTACACCAATCGTTTCCATGAACTGAGTCTGCTATGCCCCCAGATGGTCACTCCAGAATACAAGCGTATTGAGCGCTACATCTGGGGACTCGCCCCCCAAATCCAAGGAAAAGTTACTGCATCCAACCCAACTACTATCTAGAGCGGCATTCGAATGGCGAATAATTTGATGGACCAAGTGGCCCGAAGGAACAAGGCCAAAGCTGGGGAGAACAAGAGGAAGTGGGAAGATAGATCAGGGAAAAGTTCGGGTTCACAAACCAAAAAGCCCAAAACAATCAAAACTTTTGTCACCGGAACTGAGTCTAGGAAGGGCTATACGGGCACTAAACCATTGTGTAACCGATGCACCTACCATCATGTAGGTCCCTGTCCAACCCCTTGCGGGAAATGTAAGAAGCTCGGTCATCTGACCCAAGACTGCAAGTTTAACGCCAACGGAGGCAGCAGCGGCACGCAAAGACGCTGCTTTGAATGTGGGAACGCTGGCATTTCAAGAAGGATTGCCCCAAGAAAAGGAACAATGGTGGAGCTCAAGGAAGAGCCTTTGTATTGGGAGCAGGCGACGCTCGTCAGGATCCCAACGTAGTGACGGGTACATTCCTTCTTAATGATATGTATGCTTATGTGCTATTTGATACTGGGGCTGATAGAAGTTTTATATCTGCTAAGTTTAGTGAACAACTGAATGCCACTCATTCCCCATTAGAAAATGCTTATGCCATAGAATTAGCGGACGGAAAGTTGATTGAAGCGAATAGTATAATTAAGGAGTGCACACTAAAATTGGCAGATCGTCACTTTAAGATAAACTTGATGCCTATTGAACTCGGAAGTTTCGATGTAGTTATCGGTATGGATTGGTTGTCAGACAACCATGCCGAAATCTTCTGTGGTAAGAAAGTCGTAAGAATACCGCTTAAGAAAAAGAAAGTCCTCACAGTCCAAGGAGAAAGAAAGAATCGCCAGTTGAACGTCATCTCGGGTCTAAGAACGCTGAAATGCCTTAGAAGAGGTTGTCAAGCAGTGTTAGTTCAGCTAGTGGAAAAGGAATCAAAGGAGAAGCGACTTGAAGAAATTCTAGTAGTGCGGGATTACCCAAAAGTCTTTCCTAAAGACTTGCCTGGACTTCCACCAACTAGGCAAGTAGAATTTCAGATTGACTTGGTGCCTGGAGTTGCACCTGTCGCACGAGCACCCTACCGATTGGCACCATTAGAGATGCAAGAGTTATCCAATCAGTTGCAAGAACTATTGGAGAAAGGATTCATCCGACCAAGTTCCTCACCTTGGGGAGCTCCAGTCTTATTTGTCAAAAAGAAGGACGGATCCTTTAGGATGTGCATCGATTATCGAGAGTTGAACAAATTAACGATCAAAAACCGATACCCCCTTCCCAGAATCGATGACTTATTTGATCAACTTCAAGGATCTAGTATTTACTCTAAGATTGATCTGCGATCCGGTTATCATCAAGTAAAAGTTCGGGAAGAAGATATACCCAAGACAGCTTTCAGAACTCGTTATGGACATTACGAATTTCAGGTGATGCCATTCGGTTTGACCAACGCACCAGCCGTATTCATGGATCTCATGAATCGAGTGTGTAAACCGTATTTAGACAAATTCGATATAGTGTTCATAGACAATATCCTTATCTATTCCAGAAATAAGGAGGAGCATGAGGAACATTTAAAGTTAATTTTGGAGCTTCTAGAGAAAGAACAGTTGTACGCCAAATTCTCTAAGTGTGAATTCTGGCTACGAGAAGTCAAATTCCTAGGACATGTGATCAATAACCAAGGAATTCAGGTATACCCATAAAAAATCGAGGCCATTAAGAACTGGGAAACTCCTAGGACCCCCAATGAAATCCGTCAGTTCTTAGGTCTTTGCGGTTATTATAGGCGATTCATAAAAACTTCTCAAAGATAGCTGGTTCTTTAACGGAATTGACTCGAAAGGACATAAAGTACAACTGGGGTGAAGATCAGGAGACGACATTCTGACTGTTGAAGCAAAGATTGTGTACTGCACCTATTCTGTCCCTAACGGAAGGAACAGAAGATTTTGTTGTTTACTGCGATGCCTCACACAATGGATTGGGTTGTGTGTTAATGCAAAGAGACAAGGTTATCGCTTATGCATCACGACAACTTAAGGTTCATGAGGCGAACTACACGACTCACGATTTGGAGCTTGGAGCTGTGGTGTTTGCTCTCAAGATATGGAGGCACTACATGTACGGTAGGAAGTGCACAATGTTTACAGATCACAAGAGCCTTCAGCATATTCTAAACCAGAAAGAATTAAACATGAGGCAGCGATGCTGGGTTGAGCTGTTTAGCGATTATGATTGTGAGATCCGTTATCATTCGGGTAAGGAAAATGTAGTAGCCGATGCTTTAAGTCGGAAGGAACAAGTTAAACCCTTAAGGGTACGAGATTTGGTCATGAGTATACAGTCAAACCTAAACTCTCAAGTCCGCAAGGCATACGAAGAAGCAGTCAAGGAGAGAAGTCTACTGGATGAGGCCTTGAGAGGAATGAATAAGCAGTTTGAAATCAAGTCAGATGGATGTAGGTACTTCATGGGCAGAATTTGGCTACCAAAATTCGGAGGATTGAGGAAGCTGGTCATGGATGAAGGGCGTAAAACAAGATATGCTATTCACCCAGGGTCAGATAAGATGTATCACGATTTGAAGGGGATGTACTGGTGGCCAAACATGAAGGCTGACATTGCTACATATGTCAGCAAGTGCTTAACGTGTTTGAAAGTTAAGGCTGAGCACCAGAAACCATCAGGATTGTTGGTTCAACCAGAAATACCCCAGTGGAAGTGGGAGAATATCACCATGGACTTCATCACCAAGTTGCCAAAGACTTCTGGAGGTTATGACACCATTTGGGTGATTGTGGATCGACTTACAAAGACTGCACACTTCTTGCCAATCAAGGAGACTGATAAGATGGATAAGTTAACACAAATCTATCTTAAAGAAGTCGTCTCAAGGCATGGAGTACCTGTATCAATTATATCAGATAGGGACAGCCGGTTCACATCAAGATTTTGGCAATCATTACAAGAGGAGTTGGGTACACGCCAGCCTATCACCCGCAGACGGATGGTCAAAGTAAAAGAACGATTCATACATTGGAGGACATGCTAAGGGCATGTGTTATCGATTTTGGCAAAAGTTGGGATCGGCACTTGCCATTAGTTGAGTTTTCCTATAACAACAGCTATCACTCGAGTATTAAGACCGCTCTATTCAAGGTACTTTATGGGCAAAAGTGTCGGTCACCACTTTGTTGGGCTGCGGTAGGAGACAGCCAGATCACTGGACCCGAGATCATCCAAGAGACTACAGAAAAGATAGTCCAGATTCGGAACCGATTAAAGATCGCACGGGATCGACAGAAAAGCTATGCCGATGTTCGACGGAAGGATTTGGAATTTCAGGAGGGAGATCAAGTAATGTTGAAAGTCTCGCCTTGGAAAGGCGTAATCTGTTTTGGGAAACGAGGAAAACTCAATCCTCGTTATATCGGACCATTCAAGATCACCAAAAGAATTGGCCCGGTAGCCTACCGACTCGATCTGCCCCCAGAGCTTAGTAATGTTCATAATACCTTCCACGTATCCAACCTTAAGAAGTGCCTGGCTGATGAAACACTCGTTATACCCATGGACGAGTTGGAGCTGGATAATAAGTTAGACTTCATTGAACAACCCGTGGAAATAATGGACCGAGAAGTCAGAAACTAAAGCACAGCCGGATCCCGATAATAAAATTCATATGGAACTCTAAGCGAGGTCCTGAGTGTACATGGGAACGCGAAGATCAGTTCCGGGAAAAATACCCTCATCTGTTCTCAAATACTCAAGCAATGGAGAACACGACCTAATTTTGGGACGAAATTCCCTTAACAGGGGGAGACTGTAACATCCGGCAATAAACCAGGTTAGCAACTATGACCTAATCAATATTTAATAGACAATTATAACCTAAACAATGGTCATTAGCAATTAATAAAAGTGATTAACAATGTTCATAAGGAAATTCAACTCAATTAGAATCAAATTCATTGGTGCGATTAATCGGGAAATCAATTAATCCGATCGATTTACGATATGAAGGATTAATTCAACTAAGTACATAAATAAATTATGATTAGTGACACGAATCATACACTGATACAAATACTTAACATTAATTATGCAAGACTAAAACAATTCAATAAACTAATGCATTCATAAATATTTATGAAATTACAAAAAAAGGGAAATACAAGACTACATTTCTAAATACTTTTATACAAAAAAAATGAAAATACATCAATAATACCTCATCAAATCCGGCACATAGGTAGTACAAGTGTAGGTTTTGACTTATATTTTTTTTACAACCTCCATAACACATCAAAATCAAATCCTCCTTTACCATCCTCTTTCATTTTAAAGAAATCTTACACTCCACCTTTACATCCACCATCATTGCAAAGATATTTTCATCCTCAATAAATAGAGAGTTTTTCCTCTCATTTTTATCACACCAAAAATCTCTTTCTCCCTCTCTTGAAACCGTCCACACACAAGCACACATACTCCACACAATTTTTCTTTCAAGTGTTCTTCATTTGTGCAAGTGTTCTTGGTGAAACTTTTGAAGATCCAACCTTCTACTCATTTTGATTCTTCTAAAACATCAAAGTAAGTAAATACTAACTCATAACATCTTGTATTTATGTTTATATAAGTCTTGCATAATATATATAATCACCAACAACAACAAGTTTCATAAAAACTCAAGTTTATAAGTCGCTAGATTTTGTTTTTAAGTTGTTTTTTTTCAAATGTGTTTATAAATATATAAACACATCATGAAAGTGTAAATATTATGAAAAACAAGTGATATATATATATATATATATATATATATATATATATATATATACATACATATATGTGTGTGTGTGTGTGTGTTTTTTTTTAACTTTTATATCAGTAGTCTTTCAATAAACAACAAGAATCATAAGTTATTTCAAGTTTATGAAATACAGAATTTCGGCAGAAAAGTTGCGTGGACTTTGAAAAATCATAACTAATTCATAACTTAACAAAATGAGTTGACTCTTGTCTCAAAAGGTAGATCTATGTCTTAACTAAAAATCTGGAAGTTTTCATAATTTATTATGGGGTTTAGAACCCGCCAGATACTATTTGGGAACCCGAAAGTTTGACAGCTCAAAAATGGCCAACATAGGGTTTTCAACAAGCTTTTTTCCTAACCTAAACATCTCGAAAAATGACCGTTCTTGACTTTAAAAATTCTTTGTATATAGTAGTTTAATTTCCAAGAAAACCAAAGCCTAAATCGTTATGGAGCTTGGTCAAAAACAGCCTCAAAGTAGGCCGAAAAACCTTCGAAAAGCTGGAAAATTATATATATATATATATATATATATATATATATATATATATATATATATATATATATATATATATATATATAAACTTGACGTTTTAAGTGGGTTTTATTTATAAACTTGTAATGTTGGGTGATTTAAGACATAAAAACCTATATATATACATATTATCATATATGTGAGTTATTAAGTCCCTATTATCATTGAGGGCTCGATTAAACACATCCGGTGCATCACCCATCAATCTACGCTAACTTGCATTTTATGCAAATATTTTGTCATCACAAGCTCGGTGAGTCTACCTAGTCCCTATTTTCACACTGTTATGTTTTGGGGTTGAAATACATGCTACGTCTTCATATGGACACGGAAACAACTTCATTTCTATTATGTATTACACATGTGGTTCCATCAGCCCTCAAATCATGAACCGTTAATTGCATTTATTTGTAAGCGCGAATATATTGTGGAAAGATCTATCGGGAGTCATGTCCCCCATTCGGGTTAGTCCTAATCGGCTAACGGCGGGATGCATATACATTCAACACACGGTATTACGTATGGGAATACTGCACAGGGCAAACTCATTTAATTAAGTCTTGGTTGCATGATGGTTTATATGTAATACATAACATGAAATTTATGTTTTTATAAATTCAAACTCAACTGTTGTTGTCCATACAAGTTAGATTTACGTTTAAACCTATGAGCTCACCAACATTTTTGTTGACGTATTTTAGCGTGTATTTTCAGGAAATTAAGGCAAGTGCACCGCACCGGAAGTATTTTCAAGCTTCCGTACTTATGGAGTCACATTCATTTTCAAACCATCGGAGATTTATTTGCATTATTTTGGTTCAATTAATTATGTATTTAAATCTCTGTATCTTGCGAACTACTTTTATCATTTTCGGGCTATGTAAAACATTTCTATATTTCAAAGTTATATCGATGTATTTTTGAAAACGTCCATATAGTGGTCGTTCGTTATGATTATGGTTACGCTTCCGCGACATCACGCTTCATTGCCAACCGGGGTAACGGGGTGTGACATATTGTGATCTGTTTTACCTATTTTGATAAACTCATCTTCCAATGTTTTTATTTTCTCATAAAGTTTGTTCTTTCTTCAAAAATGGCATGATATTTTAGAGAATAACTTGAAGCCTCTAATTCAGCCAAATTCAGTTTTTCTTTTAAGTCAGATATATTGTTAGTTAGTTCTTGGATTTTACATTGAAGATCATTTGTTTTATCTTGCAAATCTGATACAGCTCGTAGTGCTAATGCCTTATCCTTGAAAAAATCCAACACTAACGCATGTTCTTGATTTAGCTTGTTTTCCAAGGAATGAGCATTTTTCTTTTCGACTTTTAAAGATTTTTTAAATTTCTTTAGCATGAAAGCCATTTGCGTTAGTTTTTGTTCAAGCAAACAGGAATCATCATTTTCAGATTCAGAGTTAGATTGTACCTCTGGTGTCTTTGAGCTCTCTGATTTGTCTGAATCTGATTCATCACTTTCTCTTTCTTTGCTGCAGCTAGCATCTCCTGTTGCCATCATTCCTATCTCTTCAGTCAGTTCCTCATCAGACTCTTCCTTTTCTTCATTCTCTTCATCCGTCAACCCAACCCATACTTCATCTTCTGCAACCATTACTGACTCACTCAGTTCTGATTCTTTAAAGACCTCTGACTTTAAGCAGATATGTGCATCTTCATCTAAGACATCTTCATCCTCACATAGTTGCAGCCAATGATCATCCTCAGGCATTAGAGCTTTGCCAACTTCTTTTTCTTTTGCTAGAAGTGCCTTTCTTGTGTAGTATTCTGAGTTTTTGACTACAGGCATAGTGTCCTGGCTTGCCACAGTTGTAGCATTTTTGCTCTGTATCTTTGTTTGCTGACTTTTCAGATTTGTCATATTTATCGGCTTTCTTTTCACTGCGTTCACCAGACTTTTCATATTTCTCCTTCTTATAAAACTTCCTTGAGCCAATCTTGTATCTCATTTTGCTATTGGTGGGTTTTCGGTGGAACTTTTTCTGAAATGCCTTAGTAAGGCCATTTGCTTCTTCATTTCTTCTATTTCAGAATCAGCTGATGAATCTGATTCAGAAGAACTGCTGCTTATGACTACCTGTTTTTCCTTCTCTAGCTTATACTTGTATTTCTTATCTGCCAATAATGCTAAAGGGTCAACGGTATCTTTTTCTACTTTCTTCTTTCCAGACATTTTCCTTAAAACAACCTCTTGATAGTTGTTAAGGTTTTCAAAGACCATATGGAAATCCATGTCCTCAATGTCTTTTGTCTGTTGTATGATCATTGCATACTTTTCCCATTCTGGGTTAACTACGTTCTGAAATTTCACGTTGATGTCTAAGTTGGACTTAGTAACACCGTTCCTCTTCATCTCACTTGCTAAGCTGACAAACCTCAAGTACGTGTTCTCTAGTAATTCCCCCTCTCTTGCTCTGAAATTCTCGAATGTCATTAAGCTGTTCCTTGCTCTGTCTGTAGCTATCCTGTCTAATCCCCTCATCAGCTTACACAGCTCATCCTAGATGGATTTGGCTGTTATAGTGTTTGTTAGACAGGTGTAGATATCATTGGGGATGGAGATCAGTAACAACTTTCTTGCTGTCTTGTCCCCCAATTTTCTCCGCTTCAGTGCCTCTGTTAGGTTAGTTACCTCAACAGTTCTTTCCGGTATTGGAGGGTTGCCGTTGGGTACAACAGGAATTGTTTCCAGGAACACAGCTAGTCTGTCAGTTAGGGATTTTAACATTTCTCCTGATAGGTTGTGGAAACTGATAGACTCCAGAAATCTTTCCCTCCATTGTACATATTCTCCCCGGTAGAGAATTGGAGGTTTTGTTTCCGACCCCTTTGCAAGTGGGTCTTTAGACATGATGATTAACTGATAGGAATCTTCCAAGATCGAATGATATTTTGATTGAATTGGGAAAGTTGATTAACTGAATGAAAATTGATCAAACTTGAAAGTGTATGTACTGAAACTCGCATAAAGAAGATGAAAAACTCGAATATTGAAGTGATCAACTTGAACAAAGAGTGCAACAAACTCGAATCTAGAAAAATTAACTGTTAGAAGAATAATGCAACTAGAATTGATCTTCTGTACAACTCGAATCAAATGGGATTCAACTCGATTAACACAACGGTCAACTCGAATATAAAGACAGTCAACTCGAATCAATCTATCAAGAAACTCAAATGATATATCGAGAAACTCGAATTAAGATTGAAAATTTAACACTTTGTTTTCTACAACTCGAATGGAGTTCTTGTCAACTCGACTAAAATTCAAGTCAACTAGAAGAAGTTTCAAGTTAACTCGAATACACCTCAAGTCAACTCCAATGATAATTTAATTCAACTCGACTGAGACTTGTTTTCAAGTCGACTGATTCAGTGATTAATTCGATTGAACTTAATGTTCAACTCAATTATCTCTTTGTTCAACTCGAAGAACAGGTATTGTCAACTCGATTAACAAATACTGTCAACTCGATTGACACTTGAACAATGTTTTAATCGAGTTTCTGAGTTTTTTAAAAATTTCAAGTCTGGAATTCAATTAATTTTATAAAAATTCCTTAATTTATCCCAAATTGATATCGAATGTGAGGTTTTTGATTTCAAACACTCTTTCTGAAAGAACTTTGTTTAAAACCAGATTAAAACCCTTGTTTTTCAATAGAACAGTGAAGAACACGAGTATTTTCGAATTTTCTGAAAAATCAAAGAATCTTTCTGTGTGTTTGGAATTTCAGATCAAGTTTATGATCAATGCAATCGATTACTTATCCCCTTCCTTCAATCCAAGAATCAAGAACAACAATCAATAGGATTAAAACCCTAGATGATTTTTCAATATTTCGAAAAAATATCAAGAACAGTTACGGTTTTTCAATTCTTTTTCAATCAAAAATCATCCATGATGCTCTGATACCAATTGTAATTCCTAATATATCAATCAACAATCAATTATAAACAATAAAGAACAAGATCAGAAGCACTAACCAAATGATTTGATTAAGAACAAAAGATTACAGAGATGAATAAGAGAGAAACTTGTATTGTAGCCCTAATTATCCTCCAAGATTTCCATGCAAAAAGCAATTACAAAATGTCAGATCTATATCTTTTACAAAGTCAAAAATACTATTTACATTCTAAATACAACTTTGTCCTATTTACGTTTTATACCCTAGACTTATTTATTTCATCAACAAAATAAGTTCCAACATTACATTTCATTCTGACACCTCCTAACTAATCATTTCCTAAATTTGTTTTGAATTTCATCTCCTAATTCATCTGAGCTGAAAATCCTAATCATTCTTTCTTTGATATCCCATGACCTGAAATGCTGCACATTATTTCTACTGACTCCGATTATGCACCAAATTGTGTGATAGGCATATATATCGCTTCTATGGTCTAACTAACAACCAGAAGACCTAACCAAGGAGTAAACCATCTGTAGTTTGTGTGGGTGAGGGTTCTTTAGGTCTATTAGTTGAGAAGTGTCAGTTATCGCAGGATATTGACAGGGTCGAGTAGAGATAAAATATAAAAGAGAGTGATATATTGAAAGGAGACGGTGGTGCATAAGATCATGCTTTCTCTATAAAGCTGACTGAATTTATTTATGAAAAAGTGAGTCGGAGAGAGCTTAGTTTAAAAATGATGAGAACTGAGAGTTGAGAAAGGATTTGAAGAAAAGAAAATCCTACCTACACTGTGTCAGCTGGATAAACCACATAATATATCAAGCCCTAGGTGACTTGATATTGAAAAAGACGTCATGGACCCAGTGACGCATGCACTTAACCCCACCAACTACTCAGTTATCTCTCAAAAGATTTCTGTTTCAATAATCACGAAGATATAACAAATTTCTATTGAAGTATCATTTGGATATTATTGATATTAAAACAAGGAAGACATTTGCTCTGGTCTCCGACTTCAATTCTATACACTTCGTGTCTAGATCTGACTATATTCATTTTTAGGATACATCGAGTCTGACAGTCTGTGTGACAATAAACTGCTAGACCAATGTGACTAAGCCGGAAGAAATAAGAGTGATTCTTTCATGATTAAGGATTTCACGATGACTATTTGGAAATCCTACCAGTGTTAACATCACGCCAGCGCTAAAAGTAGGTCACTTACATTACATCTCTTTTGCAAACAGGAATCCTATGAGGACCTGGACTCGTTAATATAAATCTGTTTCATTTTTATTAAGTCCAGTTGAAAAGCTTTGATTTTTTTTCTTATGAGGAGAGAGTTTCCATTTGAGGGGGAGTGACAAATTTGTTTAGAATAGGGGGAGAGATCATTTATGTAATAGATAATTTCGTTTTGAGGGGGAGAGTTTGTAGTTATTGCTGTATTTCTGAGGGGGAGAGTTTTTTTTGATGTAATGTTTCTCAATGTATTCATTTCTTAAAGTTGTAATTTTACTGCATCGACGTCTCTAAAGATTTTACATGATGTTCATAATTTTTATGATCATCATGAGGGGGAGAAAAGTTGAATTTAAGAGACAACTGCTGAATAGTTTGAAGATAATTGCAACAACTGCTGAAGATAACTGTAATAAGTGCAGAAGAGTTAAAGCTGAAATATGAAATGTTTGATCAAAGGGAGAATTGTATCCAGTTCATGATTCAATGGGGAGAGTGTTTATAGAAAAAAGAAGTTCAGAGAACAAGTGATATGAAGATTGGAGAGAGAGAGAGAGAGAGAGAGAGAGAGAGAGAGAGAGAGAATGAAGAAGAAACTTTATTTGAAGACTCATAGATCAAAGAGAAGTAAAGAGAAAAGATTTGTTAGGCACAAAAAGGCCTCAATCAAACCCGTCTATATCATAGGTGGAGATTTTCAACCAATCCTGTCTGATACACTTTAATGGAGAATATAAGGCTTTTTAATGCCTTATTGGAACCTGATAAGTGATTTGCAAAATAAGCCCAAAGCTGTTTACACTGTTTCATTCGTTGTAACTTGGCAGATTGTCAAAGCTGTCCACAATGGTTGGATAGGTTTGACATAAACTGTCTAAGTTGTTCATGTCTGTTGGACAACTTTGACCCAAATTAAGTATTCTGTTCTTTGTGAACATGTTTAGCAATTTATGGAATCTGTTTCCATGTCCTCATGCAAAGTCTTGGACGTAAAGATCAGTTTACAAATCAAGACAAAGTGGAAAATCAGAAGCTGCCAGTTCTGGCAAAGCTGCTCTGTAGCATGAAGACAAAATGGATGTCTGAAATGGGTGACAGACCATTTCTTATATCAAAATAGCAACACATGAAGAGGAAAGATTTAAAGTTGACATTCCTATTTAAGGTAAAGCCATATGCAATAGAGACAAAAAAGAAAAGACAAAGATTCTGGTACATATGGACAACATCTGTTTTGTCAGACGTGCAGAAAAGTATTCTTGTCTTTTTGTAAAGACATTCTACTATCTCTACAACCAATGAAGAAGTTTACTGAGGTTCACTGAGTGAGTATATAAAGAAGCTTCTAAGGAATTAGAGAATATCAAGAGATACATCCACAAGCTCAGAACGTGCAAAAAGGAATTGTGTTTTTCATGCATGCAAGTTCTGCTTTCAACTGAGAATAGAATAGTAAGAGTGTGTCTAACCTGTTCTACTTCAAATATGTCTGTCTGTCTCTTGTAAATCAGTGAGTACATCTTAGTGAGTGAACTCATTGTAACTAGTCTGAGTGAGTCTTAGATTTGTTGATTAGTCTGTTCTTTCTGGCATCTTTGTTTGGATCATTTCGCAGTCCAAACTTGTTTGTAATTAACATTTGTTCCTATATACATACAAACTTTGAGAAATAGTGTGTTGAAAAGAATTAGCTGTATTCACCCCCCTTCTACAGCCTATAATAACATACTTGGGAAACCTGTTAGGACCTACAACTGGTATGAGAGCAGTTTAGAGTCTGTGTTAACTCTAGATATCTCTCATCTTCTCATTTCCCACCATGGACAACAGTGTTGCAAACTCTTCTACTTATCATGACAATGGATCTATGGCAAAACCTCAAAAGTTTAACCATTAGAACTTCTCTAGCTGGAAGTGCAGAATGATGCTCCACTTAGATAATCTGGATGTGCAACTACCAAAGATAGTGATGAAGGTCCATATGTGCCTACATCTGTCATTACCATCACTCCTGCTGCTGAAGGTGTTGTTCCTGAGGTCAGCAAAGCAAAAGCTCAGTGGACTGATGAAGGTAAAATACTGGTGGCCCTTGATGTGAAAGCCATGAACAACCTTGTCATCTCTCTACCTGATGATGTGTTCAAACAGGTTGAGAAGATGAAAACTACCAAAGAAATGTGGGATACTTTGTAACTGTCTATGATGGTCCCACTATCATATTGGATAACAGGATCAATAATATTGTTAGACAATATGAACTATTCTTTGCAAAATCCAAGGATAGTCTCACTGAAACTTACACTAGGTTCACTGCTCTAATCAGTGATCTCAAAGCTGTTATGATCACTAAGGACAGTTTAACCCTGATGAACAAGTTCTTAGACATTTTGCCTGAGGAATGGAATTACTTCTCTACTATCCTCAGAAACTCAGACACTATCAAAGGTATGGATCTAGTCAATCTCTATGGATCCTTGCTGAATGATGAACAATCAAGGGAACAAAAGAGAAATGCCTTGGAAATGTCCAAGAGAGGTGCAGCCTTATTGGCAAGTTTGAGACAACCTGTAAATCAGGTGTGTGATGTGTTCACACAAGCTGATCAACAAGCTGATGATGAATTGGAGGTGATCTCAGAAGAAGAAGATGATTATGAAGATCTTGCTGAACTTGATGATGAGCAAATGATTGCTATGCTTGTCAGAAAGTTCAACAAGAAAATATTTGGAAATAAAGTGTCACAGACAAATCAAGTGCTGTAAAAAAGAAAGCATTTGACAAAACCAAAGCTGAGTGCTTTAAATGTGGCAAAACTGGTCATATAGCTGTTGACGGTGTGTCTAAAGTTGTTAGCTCATCTTCCGAACCTTACAAGACAAACAAGGACGATGGTTACAGGGTTAAGTACCTTATGGCCATGGCTAAGTTGTAAAAGTTAGAAGACTCTGTGGCTTGTAACAAACTGAAGGGACTAATGGCCGAAACCTATGATTGGGAAGACTCTGATTCATCATCTGATGAAGAGGACAACAACTGTCTGGTACCCAACGCTAATGCTCCCTCAACAAGTAACTTCAAACAAGACTTGGCAGAAGCTGAATCTCTTAGCTCTTTGGAGAACTGGAATCCCTCAATGATGTGCAAGGTACAAAATTTTAAAGATTACAGCTCTGAAGAAGAAGTTAAAATGTTTCATTACTTACTTGTGGATTTAAAAGCTGCTATTGAGAAGCATGATGCTCTAAAGTCTGAAATCTCAAAATAAAAAACTGGTCATGATATGAAAACTAATGAACTTGATAGTTTTCATAAGTTGAAAATTGAACTTGATGAAGTAAAACACATCAATACAATTTTATGAGAGGATAAGAGACAAACATACTTAAATCATTCAAAGCTTCAAAAGATTGTTGACTCCTGGTGCCATTCAGCTAAAAGAGTCAGTCAATGTATCAATGAGCAAATCTCTGCTCAAATCCAAGCCTATCTTGGAGGAGATCTTGATACAACAACTTCAATTGTTGAAATCAAAAACCCCTAGTGTCATGATTCAAGAAATGGTCTATGAGTTTTGGTATACCTGCTCTTATGATCCTGCTATCAAAACCATAAAGGGGACTATTCTCAACAACACTCAGAATGTTGAGATAAATATTGCTATTCTACAGGTGGTGCTTCATCTTCCTGATGCTAAAAACTATGATAAACCACAGCCTGAGAATGAAGAAATGGTAAGTCTGCTACGCTGCTATGGTGTATTAGCAGCAAGGGTGGGTGCCACTTTATTCAGAAAGGAGCTTACATCAACCTACAGTTTTATCTTTGCCTCTGTGGTGATGAGTCTAGGCTGTAAGGTTGGTTCTTTTGATCAGCTTAGCCATGCTGAAGTACAAATAGCACTACAGTTTGTGGATGGGACCACTTTGAATATGACCAAATGGATATTCTCCAATATGAGGGCCTTTGTGGAACAAGAACAGCGACCCCCTGCTGTCAGATATCCCAGATTTCTAAGTCTTATATTCAAGCATGTTTGTGGGGATCATCTTTACAATTCCCAGCCATTCCTCAAGTGTGTGTTGTTTCCTGTCATTGGAAACAAGGTATTTCCCACCCCAGACTCTGCTGATGATCCTCCTCTTGCAACACCAATGAGGAGGCTACTTGGTTTGGTGGAAGGACCTTTTACTCAGGAGGTGAATCCAACTCCTGCTCCCACAAGAAAATCCAAATCACGGACTAAAAAGGCAAAACGTGCCTTAAAGACTAGTGAAGCTGGGCCTGTCACCAAGAAGGCCAAAATAGCAAAGTCTGCACCCTCAGCCTCAATGCCTGAGGGGGAGCAGGCTGGTCACCCAGGTTCTTCTGTTGAACCAGAAGCCTTTGTGGTTAGCGGCTCTGTGCCCACTGAGACCATGGAACACGTTACACCCCCTGTTTCTAGCCCAGTCTCCTCACCTGTCCAAACACAATAGCCACCCACTTTTCCTTTATCCCTCATATCCTATTCCAGGCTTAGAAAGGAATCTCTAGCCAGGATAAAAACCATAAGGATACTCACTCAACACAACCCCTTTGACCCGTCTCAAAATGAGTCAGTTGAAAAAGAGGCAACCCCTGCTGCATTTCCTTCTCCTACTTTGGGAGAACGAGCAACCTCTATGGAGCATGCCTCACTCCAGCCTGAGTCAACCCAGGGTCAGCCTAAGCCCTCTGGTTCCTCAGAACAGGAACAAGTTGTATAAATGGAGTCAGCCACATCAACTATCCCTACCTCTTAACAGGTTGGGGATATTTAAAGACAGAAGCACTCTCCACTCCATACTGAGTCCACACAGTCTCCCTCTCATATTTCTTCTTCACACCCTGAGTCTGCACAAGGTGTCAAAATTGTTGGTACAAGCCAACCAGCTGATCAGCCTTCAACTTCTGCTCATCATGATGCAGCTGTTCATTCCCAACAGCTGCTGAAGGACCAACATCCCAGGCTGATGAACTTCAGGGTACTAAACAACGCTTTAGTGAAGCTTTTCCCCAAGTGCAAATTCCATCATCATTTTTCACCACTATTGTTGTTGAAATGCACACCTCCTCTGCCCATGAAGAAGTGCCTCAAAACCAAGGCGCTACTGAAGGAACCACCCACGGTCTTGATGAAGGTGTCACATTCCCAATGGCAACTGAGAAGCAATCATCCCTTGTCACCTCACCTCATGAAGCAGGTTCAGCCATTGTTGAAGGTGTCCTTGATCCATCTAAACTAGGTCACTTAACTTTTGCCCAGGCCATGGATTTTCTTTCCAATGTGCCCCTACCATCACCAGGTGAACCTACTACACTACCATCCTCACCTTCATCTCCCTCTACACAATCCAAACAATCCACCCATTCTCCTTTATCTCCAAAATATCTTTCTTTGAAGGAACATCTTTCTGTGTTGTCCAACAAATTTAGTTCTTTAGAAACTTCTATGACTTCCCTTCCCTCTACCATTGCAGACTACGTGTCTGCACAGCTTGCAGGATTTCTTGATTCGTTCAAGGCATCCTTTCCAACCCCCTCTCCACAACCTGATTACTCGTCTCAGCTGCTTGCACTCACTGCACAGCTGCAATAACTATCCTCTTCACTTTCTACACTTCTATCTCTCCAACAAAGACTCTGTGTCCAACCTGGCAGTTGTTTCCCAACAACTGTCAGGTATTGCTGAAACCTGCTCTTTGTCACTACCCTCTACCTTAGCCTCCTTAAATACCTTAGTGGTATCCTTGTCAAACACTGTGGCAGCAGGCTTTGATGATGTGCAGGAATCAATTGAACTAACTCTTGCACCGCTTAAAAGTCTGTTGTTCAGTGATACGAACAGGGCTTCTCTATCCCATCTTTCAGCCTCTGCCACCTCCCATTCCTCTTAGATTGAAACCTGTCTTGTCCAGTTAGCTGAGGTCAAGGACAACCTGGCTTTCTTAGTGCATAGTGTGGTTGGTTCGAGACCTGTTGCCAAAACTACTGTAGCCAAGCCTGTTGGATCTGTTCCCTCAGGCAGAACTGATGATGAAGGCTCTGTGCCATCTCCTTCAAAGGGGGAGAAAAAGTCTGCCTCAAAGACAAATTCTAAGGGAGAGAAATCTTCATCTCCCTCTAAGGAGAAATCAACTTCGGTCGGCCAAACAGCAAGTCACATAAAAACTGGCGATGCTGCAGGTACTTCCACTGCATCTGAGAAAGCTACTGAGCCTACTCAAGCTAGATCTCCAAGCCCTGCACCATCTAAGGGGGAGGAATCTATTCCTGGGGACAGGTCCAGCAAAAGAGGTCAGCTAGTCTTAGAAACCTCTGAGGAAGAAGAAGAAGCTGAAATGGCCCTGTCCAAAGCAGCCAGTGGCAAAGGGAAAGCTGATGTGGACACAGATGCTCAAAAGCTCCTTCAACTCAAGTTTGATAAACCTCAAGCCAAAGAAATGAAAATTCCAATAGAAACCTATTATAAGTGGAAGCAAGAGCAAATTGAGATTATGGAAAAAGAGATGAAGGTAGCAGCCTCTGTGAAAGCTGCTCGAGATTTAGCTGACAAGGAGGAAAGAAAAATTAAAATGCCTTCATTGGAAGTTCAAAGAAAGTTGGCAAAAGCAGCAAAGGAGTCAGTCAGTGGCAAAGAAGGTGGAAATGAGGAGGGTTCAAAGGTCTTAGTGACCAAAGAAAAGCCTGTGTCTTCTGTCCCTTCATCAGTAAGGAACCAGTTTCACATTGACAACATGGCAAAGAAAAAGTTCTTTGATATAGCTGATAAAAGACTTGCCAAAAACCCTTGTCAAAGCTGTTCCTATTTCTAGAAAGGATAAGCCCTGGAAGCCTCAAATCACAAGGCACGGTGTTGAAGGCCCTGAATCAGAAGCCTATGAAGCTGCTGATGTTGCTAGAATGGGGTACCGAGAATGGGTTGAGCTTGTAGTTGCCCGGAGCAGCTCAAAATCTAAGACTGCTAAAACTATCAGGGCATATGTGAAAAAACTAATGGAAAAGGTAAGAGAGTTAGGCTTGATCTCAAAAGTCACGATCAAAGGTACTTCACAAGTAGAACCTAAGATCAAGCCTAGAAAACAAAAGAGAGGTACTGAACTGGAGGAGATAGTTCAGATGATCGAACAAGTTTTCTATGAAACTCAGATCGAAGGCATCAGTCACAGCTTGCCCCAAGGAGTTGAACCTGAAGACTGTAAGTATATTGAAGATCTTGAGAAAGGAGTACTCTTTGTGGATCCTCTAACCAAGAAGATGCGCTTTCAAAGAGCCTTATACCTTCATAAATCAGATGTCAAACAAGTGACTGCCTTCAGGTTTATAAAAGCTTTTGATGAGCATGCCAATTGGAGAGTTGCAATTTGGGATCAGTTGACAACTGCCTACCACAGAGGAGAACTGGCTGGATCAAAATTCTACTTTCTTAGATTTGAAGTGGAAGAGGTTCAAGCCAGAAAACAAAAGGTAGCTAGGTTGGAATAGGAGAAACTCCTAAAAGCCAATGAGGAGTTTTAGAAAAGAATCAGGGAAAAACAACAATGTCCATCTACAAGAAATGAGTAGATGAAGAATGGAAGCTGTCCATCAGTTGACAGGCTTACCATTAACTGCTCCAAACTATCAACAGTCCAAAAGTGTTGAAATATCTTTGTACATAAGTTGTACCTTTTCTTTGTACATTTGTTGTATTTCATCTCAGTACATCAGTTGTACTTGTATAAACATGTGTTGTTTCAAGTCAGTCTCAGTATGTATAAACTGATTGTTTACATTACTTCAATGTTGTATTTTTCATCTTTGCAACTGTAATGTAAATGTATATAGTGATCTCTTATTAAGCCACCTTCAGGCTCAGTATTGCAAATAGGGGGATATTGTTAGGCACAAAAAGGCCTCAATCAAACCTGTCTATATCATAGCGGGAGATTTTCAATCAAACCTGTTTGATACACTTTAATGGAGAATATAAGGCCTTTTAATGCCTTATTGTAACTTGATAAGTGATTTGCAAAATAAGCCCAAAGTTGTTTACACTGTTACATTCGTTGTAACTTCGCAGATTGTCAAATTTGTCCGCAATCGTTGGACAGGTTTGACATAAACTGTCTAAGTTGTTCATGTCTGTTGGACAGCTTTAACCCAAATTAAGTATTCTGTTCTTTATGAACAGAACTTGTTCTTTGTGAACAGGTTTAACACTTTATAAAATATTTTTCCATGTCATCATGCAAAGTCTTGGATGTAAAGATCAGTTTACAAATCAAGACAAAGTGGAAAATTAGAAGCTGCCAGTTCTGCCAAAGCTGCTCTGTAACATGCAGACAAAAATGATGTTTGAAATGGATGATAGACCATTTCTTATATCAAAATAGCAATACATGAAGAGGAAAGATTAAAAGTTGACATTCCTCTTTAAGGTAAAGCTGTATGCAACAGAGACAAAAAGGAAAAAAGACAAAGATTCTGTTACATATGGACAAATTCTGTTTTGTCAGACGTGCAGAAAAGTTTTCTTGTCTTTTTGTAAAGACATTCCAATATCTCTACAACCAATGAAGAAGTTTCACTGAGATTTACTGAGTGAGTATATAAAGAAGCTTTGAAGGAATTAGAGAAGATCAAGAGAGACATCCACAAGCTCAGAACGTGCAAAGAGGAATTGTGTTTTTCATGCATGCAAATTCTGCATTCAACTGAGATTAGAATAGTAAGAGTGTGTCTAAGCTGTTGTAGTTCAAAGCTGTCTGTCTGTGTTTTGTAAATCAGTGAGTACATCTTAGTGAGTGAACTCATTATACTAGTCTGGGTGAGTCTTAGATTAGTTGATTAGTCTATTGTTTTCGTCATCTCTGTTTGGATCATTCCGCAGTCCAAACCTGTTGGAATTAACATTTGTTAATACATATATACAAACTTTGAGAAAAATTGTGTTGAAAAGAATTAGTTGTATTCACCCCCCCCCCCCCTATAGCCTATAGTAACATACTTGGGAAACCTATTGGGACCTATATGATTTGAAGATCAAGTTTTTGAAATCATGAAGATATTTACATTGTTTAGATTTTATATGTAAAAAACCTTCTTTGAACTATGATTGTAAAATTGTTTTCATCTCTAAGGGAGAGATTATTAGGAACATATATATAGAGATGAAAATAATTAAAATTGTAAGTATAGGAATTAAATATGTCAATATTAGAGACCTTAATTTATGAGTATATAAACAAATTCTAAGGGAATTGTTGGGTTTAATATTGTGGTTTATGAATGTAATAGTACAAGGGGCTTATTGTAATTACTCATTTCTTGTATTTTGTATAAATAGGTGATGGCTGTAATTGTGAATGTACGAATTAGAAAAAGGTATGCTTTGATTTCTGTGCAAGAAATCAAGAATAGAGAAAAAGGCGCATTGAATATGTTTCCCTCTGTATAAAGTTGGAGGTTTGGTCTCTGAACCCATGGCAAGAGCGTTCTTAGACATGATTAATCGCTGATACTGAACTTCCATGATCTTTTTATGGAATTATGAGTGATTTTTGATTCAACACTAAGAACAAACTCGGATGAAGAGTATACAAACTCAGGTATTGAATGATCAAACTCGATTAATGAAGGATCAAACTCGATAAATGAAGGATCAAACTCGATTAAAGAAGGATGAAACTCGATAAATGAAGGATCAAACTCGATTGAGACTATGAGTAAACTCGAATGAATTGTAAGTAAACTCGAATGAAATGTGAGTGAACTCGAATGGAATTTGATTGAACTCGAATGAAGCTTGGATGACTTCTTATCAAACTCGAATGACCTACTGCTCAAACTCAAATAATAAGTATTCAAACTCAAAGTACAATTAATCAAACTCGAAACAAGTTTTATCAAACTCGGAAGAAGTATAGTCAAACTCGGTCAATGCTTTGATCAAACTCGATCAAAGGTTGATCAAACTCGGTCAAAGTTGATTTCAAACTCGATCACTTCTTTATAAAACTCGGTCAATACTAAAAATTTAGTGTTCCCCGAGTTTTAACAGTTTTCAATAAAATCAAGTTCAAATTCAAACTTTTCAACAAAAAAAAAAATCCACGAATTGATCTCAAATTAATATCGAAGGTACGGTTTTCATATAGAAACACTTTTTGAGAGAAAACATTGTCTAATTTCAGATAAAAACCCCAAAAATAGACAAAAGAAAAAAAAATGAAGAACACACTTTTTTAAAAAATATGTAAATTCCAGATTAAAATTTGTGTGTTTGGAATTAAAATCTTATACTTATCTCAAATGATTCGACTTTAAAAGCTCTACCTTCGATCCAATTTCAGAACAAATGATCCATTGAATCAAAAACCATAATAGATTTTCTGATTTTGAAAGTTTGCGATAGAACAATGTTCGAAAATTATAATTTTCATATCCAAAAATCACACAAATTTGGCCATATTAGGCTTTGATACCAATTGATAATCACAGATCTAGGTAAATCATAACATGAATACAAAATCCTCTTTTATTAAATAACTGAATTTGCTCTCGACATGAAAATACAAAGATGAAAAATGGTAAAGTCGTTTAAAACTCCTATGAATTTTCCTATTTATACTAACCAAATATCTAACTATCAGGAATTTTTTATAGACTTTGCCATTTTGTTTCTTGTATTTCATGTAAAGTGTAAATTCAATCATTCAATAAAAGAGAATTTTCAGAATACTGTTGTGATTCACCTAGATCTAGGATTCACAGACATTGTCCAAAATATGGTTGAAAGCATTAAATACGCAACTGCATATATAAGCACAAGCTCAGATCAATGCACAACACTTTTGGTACTCGCATTATCAAGAAATTCTCGAGAATAAAATTTTCTCTTCTAGGAACTTTCATTGAGCTGCTAGACAACACTTGTACCATTTGTCTTCGAAGATAAAAGTATTTAGAATACGTTTAAACTTGTTATTCTTTTGTAATTTGTTTCATACAATTAGTGAACAAATTAATATATTAAAAAGTTAGCATTTATTGTTGTGATTACATTCAACCATCCATTCTGTAATTGAACTTAATGAACTAATAATCTTGTGAGCCTTAAAGGGACTAACAAGTGGTATTAGAGTGGTGTTAAACTAATCAACAGTTTAAGATCTTCGATTTTATCTCTTCTATAGTTAATCTTAAAAAATATATGCTCCTAATTCCATAGTTCCTCATTCTTTAAACTACCATGTTTATATGCCAGGGATAGGCGTCTAGTTATTTTAGACACCAAGTTGAAGAATATCATTATTTCTTCACTCCTTGAGAATGTCATACCCTCAATCGTAAAACATAAGACCTCGATGTGGAAAGCTCTTTGTATTCAACGTGAGAGCACTGATGAAGTTTAGGAAATAGAAAGTGATATTGAATCAGCAATATGAGTTATCATTTTCTAAACCTACCAAGTGTTTAACTGGAAAGTTTACTAGGACTAACAACTTACTAAATGATCTAGAGGGTATGGGTATCAATAAAGATACAGTTGTTGTTCTTAACAAGTTTTAGACATTTTTCCTTCTAAGTGAAAATCTGTAATACTTGTTGTGAGAATCAATTGTACCTTAAAGGAGCACTCATTAAACTCCCAATGTTTCTCTTTTCTCTTCCATGAATAGAATCAACCATTCAACTCCAAAGAAGAGAAGCTGAAGAAAATTTGAAGAATATGGTCAATAGGATATCTTCCTCAACCGCCTTAGTTGTTTTCTGAGACCCCCATGACAAATAAAGCCACTGAAAATGTCATGTATACGGATTTACAGAGAAGTGAAGAAGCAGACTCCGAGACAGAGAGTGTGTCTAGTGATCTTGTGGCTATGGAAGCTAAAACTTTTCGGAGAATTCAATCGGAGGAAAGAAGATCAGGTAGATTTAAAAGGAATTCAGGGACATCATTATCAGTACCATCAACGTCATCAACTAATAATGCTGACAAATCTAAAAAAGGATGCTAAAGTTGTGGTTTAAATGGACATTTCATAAAGGACTGCAAAGTTAAGCTACCCCTTGCAGCACAAAAATGTGTGGAGCATTACCTTCACATGTACAAAGAACTGAGCCAAATTCATCTTGGGAATGATATTGTATACCAAAACATTAAGCTTGGTTGTTGTTATTATGAGTGACTAGGTACACTCGGACAACTCCGATGAAAATAAGGAAGAAGTGGTCAACTTCTTTTTGATGGCCATGACAAAACAAGATTATTCTGACAACAGATCCTGTGTCTGGATCTCAATCGGTGAGTACAACCTTGCGAAAAGGCATTCAACAAGATCAAATCTGGTACTGGATAGTGGTTGTTCATGACACATGATCGGATGTAAGATCCTGAGAGATACAAGGTGCTTAAAGTCACTTTTGGTGATAATTCATTAGGCATCACTAAGGGATATATGGTGCTTAACTGTGGGTGTTCGAGTACTTGTTGGGAGATCATTACCATGATTAAACACTAGAATCATTCAAGTCTTCAACCACTAACAAGAACAAATATAATGCTCACGCTCTTAATACCAATGACGTGCCACTCATTGAAGATATATAATGATACATCTCCCCTTATCCTGAAACTTCACCACACTACAGTACCTCACTAAGGACCGAGGAGGTTTCTAGGGGCATAATAGAGCAAGAAAAACCTCCCGAACCTATCGAAATGGTAAGTCCAAAAGATAGTTAATCAAAATAGAAAGCATCTAGAAGACTCTCCCAAAAGAGTCTAAGAGATCTCCAAAGGGAAAGCCTATTAAAAAGTAACATAAAAGACAATGCCCAGGGTTGCAAGAGACCAGACCAACCCTTTTGTGACTCTTAGAATGCCACTAAGAGTATTCAGGGGGCAACAACAGACAACCATGGCCCAACCTTCATTAGGGGCACTAGTGAATATGGTAGTAGACTCTCCCTCTCCAACAAAGCAGTTCATGTGTAGCCTGCACAACACATCCAAACACATACACTCGAAACTTTTATCCCTGAGTCTTCACATGCTAAAGAAGTGGACAAGTCCTAAACCAATTGATCTTGAGGCACCAATTTATTGAATTAATGATTCATTGATTGCACACCAAGTCAATGATGAAGTTCCCAAATCCCCACCTAAGTCTGACGATGATATAATCAAGTCAGTGACGTTTGATATTGAGGCTACAGTCACGACGTCTAATGAAGGTTCAGACAAACCAACTGAATAAAAGGACACATACATTGATATTCCTGATGATTTGTCCACTTCCATACCTTTTTGCAAATAGAATGTGTCCCAAGACTACCCCTTCCTTTACCATGAAGTGGCTTTTCTCCCAAGTTAACACTAAGGGCCTGTTTGTCTGCCACTGAATGGGTCCATCCAGAGCCCAACATCTGATTCGGTCAGCAATCATCGCGTTAGATTAATAAATGAAATTACCTCAGAATCATTCTTTGTTGCTTAACCATCCCACTCCTTGAGGATGTTGAATCCATTCTGAACCCTAAAATTTACTTGGATGCCCTCGTTTCTCACATCGTCGTTTCCTAGAGGTCTCTCTACTCTCGTACCATCATCTCCCTATTTGCTTTCTCTATTGCAGTTTTCTTTTGTAGTGGTGAAGAAGACGACCACAAACCCAATTGATTCTAATCACCATCGCTGATAGCTTCCATCGATTGGCACTCTTATACCATAATCAGGTCTGTGTTTTCTTCACTTGCTTTTGAATTATGTTTTGGATTGAATGTCTTTTGCTTTCGATATACTAATATGTTTTCAATTTATTGATTTTGAATCACTCCAGCTCTGCATCGCTCTTATCAATCTGCGTCACTTTCATCAATAATCTGGTATGTTTTTTCACTTGCTTGGCATGTGTGTTGTCTGATGTTGTAGATATATGATTAATGATTTTGTGATTTCATTGTGTGCTTTTTTTCATTACCGTTATCATTTCCATCTTTATGATTCTTGCTTTTAATGTTCAATTAATTTCGTAACAGATTATTATGAGAATGTTAAGGAATTCGGTAAATGTTATGAAAGCTTAGGAAATCTAAGACATGGGTTTTTTGGGAAGATAGATTTGAGTATTTTAGCTTTTAGAAGTTTATGAAATTTGAGTATTTTAGGCTTTGAAAATATTTGAGGGATCACTTGTTGTGTCTAATTTCAAGCAAATGATTTTCTGGAATTATTATAAAATCCCAGTTGAGTTGATAAACGATCTTACCATCATATTCCCATACTTGTCCAAATAGATTAAAGTGGTTTTCATAGTTTTCATGCTTTTATTCAGCTTCATTCATGAGGTTTTAGGTCACCATAACCACTTGCTTCATGGCCGGATGAAATATATGTGGTACCGATGTGTTCTACCATTAATATACAACAAAACAATGTCTTATTTTCATTCCTCGACTTGTTTTTAAAACCATTACTGAACATGTCTCAAAAACTGCAGTCCTGTGCTTCAACTGGTGGAAACAAAAATCAAAGATCTTCTTGAAAATCTCTCAGGCTATTAAGTTCACAACACTCATCTACTGGGATAGATATTGGTATGTCCAACCCCCATATGGAGCTACATTTATAGACCACCTTATCATCATTTCTGATGATTCTTGCTTGTGAAAATTTTGCAGGTCTTCCATACCCTTTCGACGACCGATATTTGTGGTGATAGGTAAACCAATACATTTCAAGAAAATTGTACACCCACCACAGTTGAGGTGTTAAGTTATTTATCATTTCAACCTTCTTTAAGTACTTGATTAAAGCTCCCCTTTGTATCTTGGGTGTTATGGCCATGAAATATGTTACTGAAAATATACATTGCGATATCTACTCGATAATTTATATATAAATTTTTGTTTTGTATTTAGTAACCCTAGTCAATTTGGTTTTGTGAACAATGATGACCTCTACAAACTTGTTATGTTGAGCAAGGATAGAGTATTAATTTTATCAGCTTTCATTTCCAAATTACAGGGCATAAAAAGCAGCCTTCCACCTGGGCCTGTAGCTCCTTAATAAACTACCATGAAAATTCTGGATAATATGACTATACCCAAAAATATTAAGGACCATATTCCTTATTGGAAAACTTTACACTCTCCTTTCAAGAAAGAAAGCCATATGAAAACTTCCAAATATATTACTGCTGACAGAATACCTATGATTGTACCCAATAATACCAAAGACCATATTCATTAATAGAAAAACCCCATCGTGTTGTTGTCTTCATTTAACAAAGGCTTCCATGGGTAAACTTGTTATATATTAAACCTCTACAAATACACATAATTCACATAGCTTTTAGTTCAAATCTAACATAAATATTATATAATTTTGAGTATTTGACAAAGTTGATGGTGTCCTTATATACTTTAATTTGGCTAAATTAGTCTATCTTTATAAATTATTATACGAATGATGATTATGAGTCATCCTTGATAGTTGGTTGCATAAAACACTTGTACATGGTGCACCTGCATATGTTTTTATGGGCCAGAAAATTATATAACTACAGATTGAATTGAAGTGTTCTAAAAATCATGATTTGTTGGGTCTTCCTTTTGTTGCCATGAGAAGAAAATAAACTTGTTATCTTATGCTACTAAAACTAAAAATGTATACCCATTTGAAATTTTGATTGTGATGTCCATGTGTTGGTCTCTCTCTTTTAATACAATTTCATTGTGTCATTTATATAACGCTATTGTTTTTTACTAGTATATATCATTATGTATTGTTTTTATCTATAGGTATGGCAGAAAAAAAAACGTAGGATTAGTTGGAAACAAGATAGCGTTGAGAAAACATTTCTTGAAAAAAAAAACGTAGGATTAGTTTGATATTTCTCTGTTTGTTTCTAGCAGCCCCAGTCATCGTCCTCTACTTCTCAGGTACTCGTTTTTTTTTCTTTCTGGGTTTAATATAAGAACATCATTCAGATTGTCATGTTGTACAAGAATAAGTTTTTAGGGTCAAATACGAGAGTCTATTGTTGCCATGTATTGACTCGACATGCCTGTACTCAAGAATTATTAAGTGGTTCCAACACACAATGTCATGAATTGATGCGTCTTTCTCATGAAGCATATATACTATTATGTAACCATTTTAAACAAAAAAAATTGGTTGCAAAATAGTAGGCATATAAGTGTCGAAGAAAAAATGGCAATGTTTTAGACAATCATAGGTCATAATGAACGTTTCAAATGGTTAAACGGAGATTCCAACACTCCATAGAAACCATTCATAAATGTTTCCATGAAGCATGACGAGCAATGATATCATTTGCGAGAGAAATCATAGTACCAACATCTTCTAAAGCAACATCAAATGCCTCAAAACGACTTAGAAAACTAAGTGAAATATTTCTGGTATGTAGTATTTTTTTTTGCCTTAAGGTTAAAACATGTTTCAATAGTTCCTCATAGTTTTTGTCTTTATAAAGGAGGCGATAAGTGCATTGGATGGAACTCTTGTACATGCCGTTGTGGCTAGTGATCAACAAGCTCGTTATAGGGAATGGGAAGAGGTGAATGCTATCAAAATGTATTAGCAATTTTTGATTTTGATATGATATTCAAATTTGTATAGGCAGGATGGGAAGGCATTGCACATGATTCTAGAGTTTTGAAGGAAGTTGCATTCAATCCAAAATAAGGCTTTCCGTTTCCTCTAACAAGTATGTAACATTTTTTATTAAGCTTATAATGCTATATATGTGCTCTTTAATATACGTATAATATTCTATTTCACTTATCAATCGTAGATAACTATTATCTTTGTGATGTCGCGTACACCAATACTCATGGATTTATGACTCCATATCGCAATACAAGGTATTGGTTAGCAGATTTTCGACGCCAACGTGCCACAACAAAAGAAGAAAAGTTCAATCATGTCCATGCGCAACTTAGAAATGTTATTGAGCGTTCGTTTGGTGTCCTTAAAGTGAGATTCCCAATTCTGAAGCAAATGGCTCTTTATCCTTTTCCGATACAAAGAGACATAGTGATTTCTTGTTTCGCGATTCATAATTTTATTAGGAAATTCAATATTCAAGATCAATTAATTATGATTTATGACGAGAACACCATATTTACTACCGAAGAAGAAGTCGTCGGAGACAGTGATCAAGGCATACATGGAGCAGATTGGGGTCCTCAAGGCAATGAATTTATGACTAATCTAAGAAATCAAATTACTAATCAATTGAATGTTTCAAATTAAGGGAAACAATGTTGTATGCAAATTGTTATATTGAATTTATATAGGTTTTAGTATGATATCATGGGTTTTTAGTATGGTGTTTATGTTATTTTTATATAATTTAATGTTTTTTATGTAAATTATTAAATTTTAACTCATTAAATATTCATATTTTGTTACTAAAAAGTTCATTGAAAAGTGTAGAATAGTAATTTTTTATCATTCAACATTAATATTTAAAGGACTTACCAAACATTACAAATCATTTAGCTTAAACGCATTTAGTAAGGTTAAAATAGTAATTTGTGTGATTCAGCAATTCCATTCCGAGCTAAAACAAACAACATGATTTCAGTCATCATCAATTTCATTAAGCACCTCTTAATCATTCAAGGCACTAAATTATTCAGCACTGAACGATTCAGCAACTACCAAACAGCCCCTAAGTTGGTTTCAGTGCATCTTTTTAGGACCTTTTCTAGATGTCCCAGACATTCTTAAAATCACTTATCAAAAATTGAGAAGTCATCGATGAAAATTTCAAGAGAACCACCCACCATCTCTGAAAAGATCGCCATCATACATCGCTGAGATGTGACGGGTGCATTACATAGTCCAAAAGGCATCCTTCAGTGCGCAAAGGTTCCATATGGACATGTAAATGTCATTTTCTCTTGATCCTCTGGATGGGTTGAGATTTGGTTATGTCTAGAGTAGTCGTCTAGGAAATAGTAGAACGTCAGACCTGCTAACTTTTCCACTATTTGATCAATGAATGGTAGTGCAAAATGATCCTTAGATGTAACAGTGTCCAGTTTCCTGTAATCTATGCATACTATCCATCCAGTTACATGGCGAGTAGTGATCTTTCCTCCTTCTTTTGTGTCTAGCAGTGTGATTCCAGATTTCTTAGGCACAGTTTGGGTTGGACTAGCACAGTGTGATTCCAGATTTCTTAGGCACAAATTTCTTAAATGCACAGGCAAGGTTATTAATTCTAGAATAGGAGATTGTTCTCTCGAAGGCCTTGCAGATTGAGGTAGGTCAGTTGGTAATTTCTCTGTCTTACGGGTCCACGGTGGTTGTTTAGGTTCCAGAGTGAATTCCATGACTGTCTCTAGTTCATTGCATTGCTCAGAGTTCATCATAGCAGTGTCATGCTCAGCAAAGAATAATTCAGTATGGTTCTTGGCATTGATTAGTGAACCATGCTGCTGCATATGCTAATCCACCACATCTATCATGTAACATTCTGACTCGATTGAAGCAGCGGTGGAAGCATTGAACACATGTAGTCGCAGCTTACTGCAATATCTACAGCGACCGTTCTACAGTTAATTTGAGCATTAATTGTAGCTAAGAATGATATGCCTAAGATAATAGCTGGCTGGTTTTCTCCAAGGGAACTCTCTGTATCTAAGACTAAGAAGTCAATCGGATAGTAAAAATCTTCTACTTTTACTATAACATCCGATAAGATACCTCTTGGACTCTTTGTCGACCGACCTGCCAGCTGTAGAATAATTCAGTGGTTTGTAACTGGCCTAGATCATGTTTGTCAAACAAATTTCCAAGTAAAATGTTTACACTGGCTCCAAGGTCGAGTAATGCCTTTTTAATTTGTACATTGCCAATTATCACTGGAATTAAAGGTGATCCAGGATCTTTCAGCTTGGGTGGCAAGGAACTAGAAATCACTACACTCAACTTCTCAATTAAATTGATCTGCTTGGGAAGCAAGACCTTAAACTTTTTTTCCTGCGTGTAGAGATCTTTTAGAAATTTGGCATCAAAGGGTACTTGTTGAATAGCCTTGAACAGTGAGATATTGATCTTGACTTGATTGAATAAGTCCCACAAATCCTCGGGTTGTGGACCTCTCTTGGCATTATAGAAGATTTCGGATTTTCTAGAGCAGCAAGGTAAGGAGGAGGAGCTGTGGTGTCCCGATCCTTAACCGCCTCCCCAACTTTGGGAGTTGGGTTATCTCCCTTGATTGGTTCCTTGAAAGTAACTTTCTTAGAACCTTCCTTCTTCTTAGTATACGTTGTCTCTTCAAACACGACCTCAGTGTCGGTGTCATATTCTACTTCTTGTTCCTTTGGCATCTTGATCTTATTGTCTAATTCTTTTCCACTCCTCAAAACAGTCACCTTGGACACTTCATTAATCTCATGCTTTTTCTCTTTGTCGTGTGCATGAGAAGGGTTTGGAACAGCGTTACTTGGAAGCATTCCCTCCTCTCTTTTTGTGAGTGATTCAACTATCTGACCCATTTGGTGACTCAACATCTCCATGGTCTTAGTGTTAATAACCGATTGTTGCTTCAAGAATTCTACGAACTCTGAAAATTATGAAGAGCTCATATTAGTTTCTACATGAAAGTGAGGTTGATCACGTTTGTTAGGCTTGTAATATCGCTCATCCTTAGCAGCAGAGGTTGAACCATATTGATATCTCGTAGTGGTGGTTCATACCTTGGTTTAGATTGATGATCGGTAGGCTGATCATTTTTCCATCGAAAATTAGGATGATTTATCCATCCCGGAAAATAGGTTTCCGAAAATGGGTTATCCCTCTCCCGATGAGTTTTAAAACCATATACTTCGTTAGCATATTCTTAAGTGGGTTGCACTTGAGGACATGCTTCAGAATGATGAGATGGTGTCAGGATCTAAAACTAATTAACCAAGACTAACTGATTTGAATTTATCAGAGTATAAATCAATAATCTTGCTTTGAATCAAAGTTTAATTAAGAAGTTTGCGGAATAACACTTAATTATTTTAACAAAAGCTTTCAGAATCAATAGCAAATAAACAAAAGTAATAATCAAAAATTGCTTGTATTGCTGACTTCATTGATTACAATCACCTCTAATCTGTTTGATTAGACGAAGAACACAAATTGTTCTTAGGGTTTTACAACCTTAGAGGCTTATGAAAACTCAAACAAAAAGCAATTACAAACTTGAATATGCTCAAAACTCCTATACAATAGAAAGACCTATTCTATGTATTTATATTGCTTCTTGATTTGTTTCCTTGAAGGACTATGACTTCTCTGATAGTAGATATGCTGGAATCTTCGTGTAGATATCTTTTCCTGAATATCAGCACTTTCTGTTTATGAAACTGTTGAGCAGCTTGAATCACTTGACAGCTTGAACAGAGCAGCTTGAGTTGATTTACTCTGGCAGCTTGAACTTTTACACTGGCAGCTCGAGATTCTTCAACTAACAGCATGAACTTTGTATTTACATATAAATTCTACTAACAGTTTGAGAAGTCTAACTAACAGCTTGAACTTACTTAGACTATTTCCCAACAATCTCCCCCTAACTTAAATTCTTTACACAAGACTTTAAGTTCTATACAGATAAGGAAATAAACAAGTAAACTGTTATTTACAAACCAAGGCTTTCAAAAACTTACAACTGTGCAAGTTTCTGATTTACAGCCTTCAAAAAGTCTCATCTCTTCTCTATCACAAGATATCCTAACAGATTTCATCTGGAGTAGCATAGCTTTTGGTAGATCATAGAATTCAAAATATAAGAACATACCAGATCCATCTGAAAATTTGATTCTGTAAGTCCTTGATTTGACAAACAGATCAACTTGCTTGATCTTCATTCCCTTTTTGTTGGCATCCTCTATATCTTTCTTTATAGACTCAGGGTCAACAATGGAGTTCAGATCTTTGATGACTTGCTTTACTTGTGGTAGAGCTGATCTTACTTGTGTCACAGACCCAATATTGTGCATCCTTGTGAGCTCATCTCTAGTCAACTTTTGAACCATATGCCAGAATGTGTCATACTCTTCTTCTGGACCAGATTCCCTTCTTATCACAAACTGAAATCTTAAGTCAATATTGTCCAGTGGTTTAGCATACCAGTAATTGATAAGAGGTTTTGTAAAGTCATGCTGGTCTATTAATTTCTCTAACTCCATAGCCTTTTGTAGTTGTTGCTCAAACAACACCTTTTTAACTTGATCCAGCTTTGCTTGTGATAATGACTCAGATGCAGGAATGGAAGCAACAGCTTGATCAGAAGGAGCAGGGGCACTGGCAGCAGTTTGAACATTACTTTTACCAGTTTGAACTGGTTCTTGGGATGTTTGGACTTCTTGGGAGACTTTGGCTTTCTTTCTTTTGTCCATCTCTTTGTCGTGGATATCTTGCAGCCTTTCTGTGCTCATGGACTGAGCCATCTTCTTTGGGATACCAGCTGCAAAGGCAAAATTTATTAGAAATCTTCTATGCTCAGCCTTAGAGTGCCCTGTTGGCAGCTTCCTCTTCTTTTCTCCTTGCTTGACCACAAACCCTTTTAGGTAATCACCTAAGGTTCATCATCTTCCATTGGGGGCTGGGTTTGCTGGTCTAACTCTTGATCTTGTTCTTCTACGAATTTTCTGGCAATTTCAGCATCAAAGGCAATCTGGGCTTCTCTGGAAGAAAATTTGTGCTTTGGAGACTCAATAAGAATGCCCTTGCCCTTATCTTTTGCAGCAGAGGTTGTAGCTTGGGCTGTACTGATTGGAGCTTGAAGACCTCCTCTTATAACAACTCCAGTTGCTTTTGAAGAAGCAGCTTGAGTTTCTAGGCTAACAGCTTGAGAAGCTGTTGGGACTGTTAGCCTAGATGGTGGAACTGTTGAGGCTGCTTGGACTGATTCTGTTGGAGCTGCTTGGACTGATTCTGTTGGAGCTGCTTGGATTGCTTTAGGAAACTCCTGATTCTCCCCCTTTTTGGAAGCATTGGTTTGGTCAGGAGGACCTACAACCTTTGCCACTTGGGTTTGAATCAAACGCTCTAATTGCATGATCTTATTTCCACAGAGGGTAAACCCTTTATGGAGATAATCCATTCTCTGTATTTGAGCCGCTTCTGCCTGCTTTAGTGCAATAATCTGTGCTCCCTGTGCAGCAATGATGGACTTTTGGTATTCCAACATAGCTACAACAGGTTTCATCTTAGGATCCGTTAAAAGCATAAGTTGCAGACTAGCCTCAAGATCAGTAAACATCTGTGGTGCTTGTGATCTATCACTGGCATGAATACCAGAAGTCGAAACATCTGGGACCCTCTGTTCTTGGTTCTGGGGACTTCCAGCTGGTGTTTGCACACTTGTTGTTGCCATGGGCGTGGTCTTAAGGATGTTGGCACTGTCCTGTGCCTCTTGTGCAGAGACAGCAGTAGTGTCAGCCACAGAACCCATATGGACTATCTCTGGTGAGATGTACACCTCCTGAGTGACGATGGGAGTGTCCTCAATGTGTACCCTTTGGATATTTTCTGCAGAAGTGTCCTCCTGCACAGGGTTATATAGCTCTTATCTGAGGGCTGAGGAGGAAGGAGCTCCTGGTCCTCTTTTCCTTTTATATAGGTATTTGAGTGGGGCTGTTGGCTGAACAATAGGATCAGAAGGAATTTGTGTATCATGAGGAGGGGGTTGGGGTCCTGGGGGTGAAGCAGTAATGATAGGCTGAGCCTGCTCAGGACCCTCTCCTCTGTTTCTTGGAATGATGTTCATCATTGCAGAAGGCAATGGAACATCTACACTCAAAAAATTGGCACTTTGTTTTAAAAGTCTTTTAATGGAAGATAGTGAGTGCCGATGGGAAATATGTATCCTCTTATGTATATGAGAAGTGGTGCAGGTGTGTGCAATTATTTCTGCCAAAAATCTAGGATACATCAAAAACTTCCCATTCTTTAAGGAATGATGCCTTAACATCCCGTGAAAAATCATATTTGAAAAATTGAACTATTGGCCCGTTGAAAAGCACACTAAGGCAGTGGCAATATTGGAGGAAAATTCTGACCAACCAGTTCTTTTGGGGCTCATACACTGCTGAATAATATGCACAAGATATTTCCATTTAGGTGAAAAGTGTGCCTTCAAGAAAGTAAAGGAATCAGCAGGACCCCTATATCCAATATTGTAAAGATTAGTATGTAAAGCATTAAGGGTTAGGTCTGTTATACCTGTGGCATCTTGAAGATGCAAATGATGTCGAATGGATTCCTCATTTATGGTGATGGGAGTGCCATCAATTTTGGATAGTATAGAAGGAACTCCATTGATGGTTTGGACAGAGGCACGGTTCCAGAACTGCTCAATATGATATATGTATATTGTAGGATTGATATTGAGGGCATGATGAATATGGGAGTGTCTTAGGAAATCCATCATGTCATGGGACGGCTGAAGTTCAGGGTGCTTTAGAGAGTACGGTAGGCAGTTGTGTTATTTGACAAACTCCATTGAAGATTGAACGGAGGTTTTAGGGTTGCAAGGAAGAGTGTGTGAATCGTTCAGAGAGAAAAGAAAGGCCGTGGTATGAAATTGTGTAACTGGTAGTTACAACTGAACGAAACTGGGACCTTTAAAGGTTTTGAAATAGGTTGGGTCCCGCGCACACACATTTATGAAATTACCTAAATACCCTGCACACTTTGACAGATCAAGTGAATAACTAATAGTCCGAGAAAATGAACTAGCAGCTTGAGAAAGTACTCAAGCTGTTAGTTGAAACTTAGGCATCTTTTAATGAAACAGTGACTCCCCCTTAAATAAGCATATAAATTAGATAATAATGAAAACAAATTAATCCATGTTTACCATACCAATATTTGATACCAGGAAAGTGAACCTTCCTACATCAAAAGGTTTTGTAAATAGATCAGCTAACTGATCATCAATATGTATTTTGGTAACTTGGATTAATTTCTTCTCATTACAATCCCTTATAAAGTGAAATCTGATGTCTATATGCTTGGTTTTTGGGAATTTCACTGGGTTTTGCACAATGCTGATTGCACTTGAATTGTCAATGTAAATAGGAGTGGATAAGAAGTTCATACCATAGTTTCTCAATTGATTTTGAATCCACATTACCTGGGAGCAGCAGCTTGCAGCTGCTACATATTCTGCTTCAGTGGATGAGGTGGAAACAGTTGTCTGCTTTTTGCATTGCCAAGAGATCAGTCTTGCTCCTAAGTATTGACATCCACCAGTTGTGGATTTTCTGTCAATGTTGCATCCACCATAGTCACTGTCAGAATAGGCTGTTAGTTCAAGGGGAGAGTCTTTAGGATACCATAGGCCTAAATGTGGTTGGCCTTTGAGATATCTAAAGATTCTCTTAACAGCAACCAAGTGAGAATCCTTTGGAGAGCATTGAAACCTAGCACACACACAGACATCAAACATTATATCAGGTCTAGAAGATGTTAGATACATAAGAGATCCTATAAGAGATCTGTATAAATGAATGTCCACATCTATGCCATCTTTGTCTGTATGGAGCTGCTTGTGAGGATCCATTGGAGTGCTTGCAACTTTGGTGTCTTGATACCCAAACTTTTCCAGTATGTCTTTAACATACTTTGATTAACTTATGAAGAGACCAGTGGGCTTCTGCTTGACCTGCAATCCTAGAAAGAAAGTGAGTTCTCCCATTGAACTCATTTGGAACTTTTTGTGCATTAAAGCTTCAAACTCTTTGCACAAACAATCATTTGTTGAGCCAAAGATGATGTCATCAACATAGATTTGGACAAGCAGAATCTCAGCTTTGATGGACTTAGTGAAAAGAGTTTTGTCCAGAGTGCCTCTCTTGAACCCATTCTGTAGAAGGTATGATGACAGAGTGTCATACCATGCTCTGGGGGCTTGATGGAGACCATAGAGAGCCTTGTCTAACTTGTAGACCCTGTCTGGATACCTGTAGTACTCAAAACCAGGAGGTTGACATACATAGACCTCTTCTTCAATTGTCCCATATAGAAAAGCAGACTTCACATCCATTTGATACACTTTAAAACCTTTGAAGCTTGCATAGGCCAAGAATAGTCTGATGGCTTCAATTCTTGCTACTGGAGCAAATACATCATCATAATCTATGCCTTCTTCTTGAGTGTACCCTTGTGCTACTAGTCTTGCTTTATTCTTGATGACTATCCCTCTCTCATCTTTCTTGTTTCTGAACACCCATCTTGTACCAATTGCTCTCTTTCCTTTAGGAAGATCAACCAGTGTCCATACATTCTGAATCTTGAACTGTAAAAGCTCTTCTTGCATTGCCTCAATCCAGGATGAATCTTTCAATGCTTCTGATGCCTTTTTAGGTTCTAGCTGAGACATGAAACAGACATGTTCAAAAGCAGCTAGACTGAATTCAGGAACTGCTTGTTCAGCAGCAGCAGTCTCATTGTGAACCATTTTCCTTGTTTGTACAGGAGTACTTGGATCTCCCAGTATTTGATTGAGAGGATGATACTTGTGAACTCTGAGTGTAGGCTCTCTCTCTGTCTGAAAAGAAGATCCAAGATTTGTATCATCTCCATCAGGACCAGTGGATGGTTCAGCTTCTAGAACAGCTTGACTTGAATCTGGGACTGTTTCCCTTTGTGTCGGAGCTGTTCTCTCAGGACTTGGGAGTGGCACTTCAGTGTCTGTATTTGTATCATGTTGAGCATTCAGAACCCCTGGGGGGTCACATGACAGAAGTGGTATAGTGGTGTATTCATCCCAATTGGTTGAATCTGCAGCAGTTTGAAACTTTGTGCCAACAGCTTGAGAATTTGTATTGGCAGCATGAGAATTTGTGTTGACAGCTTCAATCCTGGTTGCATCAGCTTCTGCAGTATACTCAACAAAGCTCAGAGAATTTGTTAGTGAATCTAAATCAAACAACCAATCAGGACCAGTGCCTTTGACATTTATAGTATTTTCATTAAATTCAACATTGGCACTTTCTTCAATGGTTTTAGACACACTGTTATATACTCTATAGGCTTTGCTTTGACTTGAGTATCCTACAAAAAATCTTTCTTCAGCCTTACTTTCAAACTTCCCTAAGTGAGTCTTAGTATGAAGAATAGTACATGGACATCCAAAAGGCTTGAAGAACGCTATTAGGGGACTTCTATTATGGAATAACTCATAAGGAGTTTTCCCTTTAGATTGAACAACCTGAACCCTATTCAGAACATAACAGGCTGTATTAACAGCTTCTGCCCAGAAAGTCATTGGCAGATTTGAATCAGCTAACATTGTTCTGGCAGCCTCAATTAATGTTCTGTTCTTTCTTTCAGCTACACCATTTTGCTGTGGTGTTCTTGGTGCACTATATTGTCTAGCAATACCTTTGGAATCACAAAAACTGTTTAGAATGTGATTTTTAAATTCAGTTCCATTGTCTGATCTTATCACCTTAACTTTTGACTTGGATTGGTTTTCTATCTTAAGAATAAATGACTTAACTAGCTCAGCAGTTTCATCTTTAGACCTAAGAAAGTAAACCCAAGTAAATCTGGTGAAATCATCAACAATAACTAAACAGTAAGACCTTTTATTCAAACTCAGAACAGATGTTGGACCAAATAGATCCATATGAATCAGCTGAAGAGCAGATGAGATTGAATTTACTTCTTTGGACTTATGAGAAGTTTTGTGTTGCTTGCCTTTAAGACATGCTACACAATGATCATCACATATGAACTCCTTTTGTGGTAAGCCTCTTACCAGATTCTTTTTGACTAAAACATTCATGGACTTGAAGTTCATGTGACACATCCTTCTATGCCAAAGAGCAGACTCATTGGATGATGCTTTGGATATCAAACAGCTTAAAGTATTTGATTTGGATAAAAGATCTGTGTCCAAACAGTAGACATTGTCCTTTCTTGGTGTTCTTAGTAAAACAAGATTTTCAGGAATTTTGAAATCTTTTGAAAGGACAATGCACTCAGAATCTGTAAACAAAACAATGTTTTGTTTGTCACAAATTTGAGAGACACTTAATAAATTATACTTAAGCTGTTCAACATACAAAACATCATGGAAAATCATGTTGCCTGCATTAACAGTACCTTTACATGTAACCTTACCTCCTTTTGAGTTGCCTCCAAATGCAACAAATCCTCCATCAAAGCCTTTGAAATTTGACAAGCACTCAGAATTGCCTGTCATGTGCCTAGAGCATCCACTGTCCAAATGCCATCTTGTTTTATGAGGTGACCTGTGGTTGCCCTGCACAAATAAAAGCTTAGTCAGTAGTAGAGTAAACCCAAACCAAATTGGTTTTGGGTTGGCCTTGTGCATTGACATAACTAAATATTGTTTTTGACTTCTTATATTTAGTGAGATCTACTGATGGAGTCTTTGGAGAGTATTTAGTAATTATATGAGGTATCCAGGTATTTTGATCATCTTTTCTTCTAACAGTCTCAGATGATTCATTAGCAGTTCCAGATTGATGCTTAGCAGTTTGATTTGTGTGTGTAGTGCTAACAGTTTCAAAAGTTGCACTAACAGTTTCAGAATTTGCACTAACAGCCTGATCTTTTGCATCAGCAGTTTGATCTGAAGATTTGTCCTTGACACACCATATTTGTTTAAAACTTAATTTAGGCTTTGCCAAAACTTGTTTTTGTTGTGTGGACTGTTTTTTATTAACTTTTGAAAGCCTGTGATCAACTGTTTTCTTTGGAACTGGTGTAGCAGAAGGTTTGACCTTTGAATTTTTTACATGAGTAGGACTTGATTTTTTATGATTCTCAGTCTGTTTTTCAACAGCTGGTTTATAAAAATAATCCTTGGCCAAGTGATTCTTCCTTCCACAGTGAAAACACCTTTTGACTGTTTGAATTGGAGAACCAGATTTATTTGACAATTTCTGGTTCTTGGTCCTCTGATTTCCCCTTACCTGCTGTTGTTTGGGAAACTTTTGAACACCATGCTTTTGACATGTGTAGATTGGAACATTTTTACCCCTTTTATTATTCTTTGAAGAAGATGCAGTGTTACAGTTAGAATGTACAGAAACTTGTGGAGCAGCATTGCATACACTCATCTTCTCTTTTCCTTTCTTACTGGGGGCTTGGATTTCTATTGGTGCACTCATTGTTTTGTGGTCTTTCTCAACTGCTAGACACTCGCAGTCTCTATTTTGAATCTGATCTTCTTTTGATTCAAGACTGTTATCAAGGATAGGATCTACAATAGTCATAGACTCATCTAGTGGTTCATTGACAAGTCTATCAGCAACTTCACTCATTGGATGAATGTATTTGTTGTTATATGGAGGTGGAGTAGCCCTGTAGCCTATGCCTTCTTTGGGATTAACCTGAGATTTTACCCTATCTTTAAATTGGACTTCCATTAGGTGTTCCAGCTTTTGATTAGCCAATTTGAAGTTACCTAGATCTATATTGACAGATTCTAGTTTCTTATTAGCCTCTAACACCTTTTGTTCAGTCTCTTCTACCTTTTTATTTAGGGATTCTATTTTCTTATTTAGCTCCTTTTTCTCCCACTCATGATATGTTCTATCATGTCCCATTTGAATCTCATTATCCTTATAGTCATTGATCTGTTTTTCAAGATCTTCTATGGCTTGCATGTATTCATATCTCCTCTCTTCCATCTTAGTTAGAGTTTTGCACATGCTCTCATTATGGTCTCTGTAATTTTTAACCATATTTTTGCATGATTGAGAGCAGAGTTTAGAATTTACCTCAGATGGTAGTTCAGTGGAGGAGACATTTGATGTTTCTGCCATCAGAGCTTGATTTTGAAATTCTTCCTCTGTCTGATCACTCCAGTCAAACACATTGTCTTCTTGAGAGACAAGTGCTTGTGATGATGACGCCTGATTAGCCTGTTGAGGCCTTGATGATTGTTGACTTTGAGATCTGCATTCTCTGGCAAAGTGACCAAGTTTATGACACTTGTAACACTCAACTTTTGTCTTATCAAAGGCTGGTTTGCCTTCTGTTCTGGCTTGAAAGTTGGTCCTTCCAGTTCTTTTAAGAAACCTTTTGGCCCTCATGGTCAGCATTACATGTTGCCACTTTAATTCCATCTCTTCAAGATCATCTGGATGAATTTGTTCTAAATCTTCAGCATTTAGAGCAAACAGTCCATCATTGACAACAAAAGCCTCATAGTGAGCTTCTGTAGAGTTGCCATCACCACCTGAAAAGGAATCACTGCCATTAGATTTTTCAGAAGACAGAAGAGCAGTATTGTGATTATAAGAAAAGAATTTCTTTTTAGTATCAATCTCAGTCTCAAACACTCTCAGACTGTTGTACAGATCATCCAGTTCTATCTCATCAAGAGTGTCTTTTGTTCTCCATTGTGCAGCATAAACTGTCCATTCTTCTCCAAGAGATCTGAGAAACTTTCTGTTGACTTCATCTTGATCCAGACTGACTTTTGCACTTTCCAGTTCACTTATCAGTTTGTTGAACCTGTCAAAAATTTGAGTAAGGTTTTCATTCTTGCCACCAGAAAAGTTCTCATACTGCTGTTTCAAAAGATCCTTTTGATTTCTCTTGGTACTGGCATTACCAGCAAATCTTTTCTCTAAAGCATTCCAAAGAGAATGAGCAGTATAAAACTTTTTGAACTGATGTTGATAAGCATTAGGAATGGCTATTTGTAAAAGTGTAAGAGCTTTCACTTCATTCATTCTAGCCTTTCTTTCAAGTTCAGTTTTTGGAGGAGTTTTGACTGGTTTTCCCTCATCATCAAGTTCTGGATCAACTACAGGAGGAAATTCAACAGCTTCCCATATGGCATAATCAATGAATTGAATATGCTGTTGAATCCTGAGTTTCCGCATCTCAAACTCAGTGGGCTTGAGCATAGGCACTTTGAGTCCTTGCCCAGATCCACTGCAGCTGTTATCAAATTCCATTGCAAAAGATTGAAAATTTAAAAGAAAGCTTTCGACTTTGAAAAACAAAGAACGACCTGTGGCTCTGATACCACTTGTCAGGATCTAAAACTAATTAACCAAGACTAACTGATTTGAATTTATCAGAGTATAAATCAATAATCTTGCTTTGAATCAAAGTTTAATTAAGAAGTTTGCGGAATAACACTTAATTATTTTAAAAAAAGCTTTCAGAATCAATAGCAAATAAACAAAAGTAATAATTAAAAATTGCTTGTATTGCTGACTTCAATGATTACAATCATCTCTAATCTGTTTGATTAGACGAAGAACACAAATTGTTCTTAGGGTTTTACAACCTTAGAGGCTTATGAAAACTCAAACAAAAAGCAATTACAAACTTGAATATGCAGAAAACTCCTATACAATAGAAAGACCTATTCTATGTATTTATATTGCTTCTTGATTTGTTTCCTTGAAGGACTATGACTTCTCTGATAGTAGACATGCTGGAATCTTCGTGTAGATATCTTTTCCTGAATAGCAGCACTTTCTGTTTATGAAACTGTTGAGCAGCTTGAATCACTTGACAGCTTGAACAGAGCAGCTTGAGTTGATTTACTCTGGCAGCTTGAACTTTTACACTGGCAGCTCGAGATTCTTCAACTAACAGCATGAACTTTGTATTTACATATAAATTCTACTAGCAGTTTGAGAAGTCTAACTAACAACTTGAACATACTTAGACTATTTCCCAACAGATGGATCTCCACATATTACGCAGTTAACTGACGCAGCAGGGTTTTGGCTAAAACCCTTCATCAACTGATCCATCTTCTTTTCGAATTCTGAGATTTCACTCTTCACTTCACGTTTCCAGGCATTGTCTATACCCATTACCTGAACTCCGATGCTATTCTCAAAACCCCGGCTTGAACTTTGAGACATTTACTGAGTTGATTCAGTAATTTCCAAGCTTCATCATCCTCTTTAGCGAAGAATGTGCCACCTGTAGCGGCAATGATCATGTTCCAGCTTTCTTGGCTCGCATCATCAAAGATATTTAGTGATAAGCATCTAATTTAGAACTTCATGATGTGGACAAGCTCTTAGCAATTCGTTCATCCGATCAAATGCCTCATAAAATAGCTCACTAGGTTTTTGTTTGAAACCGGTGATCTTTTTTCGTTTCTCAGTGGTTTTACTTATGGGGTAATACTCATTGAGAAATTCGCGTTTCATTTGATCCCAGGTTATAATGTTATTGGTGGGTAGCGACACAAACCAATTCTTGGCATTTTCTTATAGTGAAAACTGGAATAAGTGAAGTTTTAAACCATCAGTGGTTATACCTCGAACATGGTTAGCTTTACAAATAGCAGTGAATTTAGCTAAATGCTCACAAGGTTCCTCACTAGGCATACCTCTAAAGATAGGGAAAATTTGGAATGGTGAGGTCGAACTTCAGGTTCGTTTTCATTTTCCGGATATCGAATAGGTGAGGGGCCAAACACATCACAAGGGCGATAACGTGACTCAACGATCCTTCTCAATGGTTCACCCATTTCGACAATTAGAGGCTCAAGTACTTCAGCTTCAAGATTTTCTGGTTAGATTCGGCTCCTTGAAAGTTGGAACTTCTCCCTCTTGATTACTTTCGTCCTCCGCGCACCTCAGACGACTGCTTGAACTCTCCGTAGTTGCTTCTTGTTGTTTTGGCACCTTAGTGGTTTTTCTATTGGATTCGGTTACTTTTTCAATCTCAGATTCGAATAGTAACGGTGATACCCTACCTGAACGACGTGTGTTCTATAAACTACGAAGGAACTTACTAAACTAATTATTTTTGGTGGTAAGCGTAGTGTGACTACAATTACCTTTTTGAGATTTATGATTTTTAGTTGGTTTTTAATAAGTAGAAATGAAAATACGAAATTAATAAAAACAAAGTAATAACTTTAACTAAGGCAAAAACTAACTAGCAATAACTAGCCCTAACAAAGCGCTAACCGCTCCCCAGCAACGACGCCAAAATCTGACGAGCCGTCGTTGTAGCTCGTAAAAATAAACCTAAATGACCTACTAGTGTAGGGAATTAAGGATCGAATCCACAGGGAGCTTGGAGGTCTATTAGGGTTAATGTGCAAGTTCATTTATAAACTAAAAAAGTGATTGAAATATTGAATTGATTGTTTGGAGAAATGATTTAAACTAAAATTTCTTCCAAAGCAATGGCATAACAAATAACAATTAACTAACAAATCAATTTAGAAAGATAACCATTTACGGATTCCATACAACACAAGTTGTTACTAATTGAACATAATACAATGGTCACATAGACATAACCAATTTCACAATCATATTAATCGTGAATAACTAAAATCAATAAATCTAGGTATAGCGCATGTAATGTTCATTACTTGTCTTAATCCCTAAGCTAAGGACTCGGCACAAACAATAACACTACTATGAACTATCTTGCTTTTAACAATCAAATCATTCATTCATAGTAACAATCACAAGTACAACATTTGTGCGTAATCAAATATCCAATAAACATAAGCACATCAATACATATACAAATGTTCAAAATAGTAAAACTTAGCCGTAGTTCCTCCGCAAATAATTATAAAGAAGTTAGCCTTCCATCGCGTGTTCTTGACCGGAAATGATTGTGAAAATCATCTTCAGGCTTGTAGACGGTGAATGATCGGCACTTCGGGACTTCGTACTTGATCCGTGAATCGACCGCAGCAGGGCTCGACGAGTGTTTTTTTAATAATCTGTGGAAATTGAATGACAGAAGCCCACTATTTTTAGAGGTTGAGGTCTTTAGGGTTTTGGAAGTCAGATTACGGCTCTACGGTTTTCACGTCGCATAGGCGCAAACCTGGGTGTAGGCCTGCGCCAACCCCTGCGCTGAGGGGTACGCCAGGGTACGTTGGAATTCCTCTCTAGCTTCAAATAAATCTGTTTTGGCAGTGTAGGGCAGCGTAGGCCTACTCCCCTACCTGCACTTCTTGAACTGAATTTTCCCGAGCCGCTTCGAAATGACTCCTGGCCCTGAAAAGCAAATATCATATAAAAGTACTAAAGTTACGAAGTAAAAATGCAAATACACGCCTTTAAGACTACCGAAAACACATAATAACGAAGTCTCATCCATCAGAACGCAGTTATTGCCACATTCCATTTACCGAATAAGTGATTGGGGTTTATAAGTGCTTATAATTGGCAAAAGAATGCATCCTAAGAGAGTTAACGATCAAATATCCATTTCCTGGCTCCCAGGGTATCCAAAGGTCTCAAGGGGTCCAAGTACCCTTTCATCTTGAGAACATGAGATAGATGATCCCTCAACTATCTTACAAGAGTTCAATGCGCTAGTTGTATTGAATCGTTCAGTCTTGGCTTGCATCTGGAGCATGTCCGACAATTGTCTGATCATATCATAAGCACCAACATTCTTGAGGTTGGTCTGCAGATGAGGGGACATGGTTGCAAGCATCAAACAACCAATATCCAACAAATCATCTTTGTGCTTGTTGTAGCACATTTTTCTTCATCAGGAGCATTATTTGTTGGTTCTGGTCCTAGAGCATTTTCCGTAACATACAACTTATGCAATTGCCTGAGGATTATAATCAGGTTCCTTTCTTAATCAAAGAAGTTCTTTCCTGTCATCTTTTCTCTATCCAAGTCTGATTTTATAAAGAGGCTATTTAGAGTTGTGTTGGTGACAATAGGTGTCGGAAGGTCGTTATTTGTGTCATTGTTGCTAGAACTAGCTCTTGGTCTCATCATCTAATCATTAAGAAAAATTTAAATCATAAGTAATATTAAGCTGAAACGCCCCGTTCTAATAACACGGAGCTTTTACAAAAATTTGCAACATAAACCTCGAAGTAAAATAAAACCTTTTAAGTTCAAACCACAACCATCACATTACGCTAAAACTTTAAATGTAGTTATTACAACCAAATCGAAAATCTAGGGATCTACCCAACGTAATTTCAAATTCAGTAATTATTATAATATTAGCGGAAGTCTTTTCTGATACCACGAGTCATCAAACTTAAGATCCTGAAGCTGATGCCTTTCCCTTATCATCTAAACCTGAAAAATTGTCCCCACAACGGGGGTAAGCCGTCGCCTAGCGAGTAACAGATTTAATAGCACAAATAAGCATGAATAACATGAATAATACAAGTATCAGCACAAATTCAACATGTGTAGCACCCGGCCTTCCCAGCAGTGCATCCAAGCATAGGTAGTATGTGTAGCATCCGGCCTTCCCAGCAATGCATACATAGTAACACAGCTTGCGGCACTCCCGACTTACAGAGTATAAGAATAACATGCAGCCACACAGGCATGCAATCATCACGTAAATACACAGTATGCATACCGGGGAATAAGGGTTATCATGTAACAACTCATGGTAATGAAATGAATAGCAGATATCAAAGGCAAGATGACAGTGACATCGATAAGCGTGGTAAAAAGAAATGAAAGAGATTACCAGTACAAACACATTATAAATGATCATTTATGTAATTAAATCAATTACTCATAGTGCTCGCAATTCGTACTCGCCAAACGACAACTCGATATCAACTGTAAGCACTACTGAGAGCCACACGTCTCAACTGAACCACTAGAGTCCTGTTATACAAGTATGTTGCCTATTTATCAATATCCTTAACTTTTATAATTTACAATGTTTAATATCCAATTCTATTTATTAATTAAAATTCAGTGACTAAATCGGTATACTTCGATTTATTAGTCTGTTATGTTAAACAACTGACATTTATAAGTTTCGACTCACTTGATAATATAATAATCATTCTATTTAATTGTTAAGTCTTTGATTAACTAAAATCTTTACTTATTACAATTGTATATAATTAAAAGATATTTCTTTTAAAATTAAACATATGTAACTATTTATAGATACCTTATATAATACTAAGTTCATTCTAACTCGACCGACATGTTAACACATAAATTTATTAATGTTCCAACCCAACCTATATTCATATAAATGCCTCATTTAAACTAACCCAACCAATAATAAACTATGTAAGCCCACTTCACCAAGTTAAATATCCAAGACAAAAATAATAGAAGCAGCCCAAAAAGGTAATCAAATAAAATGCAGCTCAGGTGTAACATCCTAAGAATTTAAAATGATGTAATTGAGGTTAACTAGTTTAAATTTTTGAGTTTAAAATAATTATGTTGGATTAATTATAAAAGTTGGTTGCTTTATTTAGAAAATTGAGAAATTTCAATTTATTTAAGTGAATATAATTATTAATAATTGTTAAGGATAATAAAATAAAGATAGAATTCTATATTTTATAAAATCAGTATTTAATGGAACCGGATAAGTGGAGTGACTAGATGTGTCAAAGATTGAAAATGGATATAAAAGACTGAAAATCTTCCATTTTTAACCATTTCACTCTCTCTCTAAAAACTCTACTCTCTCTCGGTTCTCTCTCTCTCTCTAAACAAATCAAGAAGAACAAGTTCGTGGAAATTGAAGCTAAAAATTTAGATTCAAGTGGTTGATAAGGAACTAAAACATCTACAAGCAACGAATTTGGGTAAACATTTCACCAACTCTTCGAAATTTATGGTTTTGGGTTCGGTTTTGAGAGAAAATCGAATCACTGATTTGGTGTTGTAGATGTTAATGCATGTATGATTAAGTTGTAGATTCATTTAAATCTAGTGTATGAGATGCTACAAACTGAATTTCAGCTTATGAATCTCAGCTTCTGAATCAACCTCTAAGTATAATTTTTGGAAATTACTATGTGTTAGTGTGTGTGTGTGTGTGTTCGACGGTTGGACAAAAATGGACAAAAGAAGTTGGATTTGGTATGAAAGCATGTTAATATTAGTGTTAAAATAGTTGGAAATAAGTGTATTTAATAAGGCATAAATTATTTCGAACACTGGATAAGTACAAAAAGGATTGAATTAAAATCTGGAAAATATTCAAAACTGCACAAATAAGAACTCGGATGGTCCGAATTTTGAACCGAGATGAACTCGGATCTCGTCCGAATTCGGATTAGGTCCGAACTACAGATATGCAAAACAGAAAATATTTCCAATTGTTGGAATTCGGTTGGAGTCCGAATTCGGATGGGTCCGAAAAGTTGGGTCCGAATTTGTATACGGACCGAACTCAGATGGGGTCCGAATTCGGGCAGGGTCCGAATTCGGGCATGGTTCCGAAATTCGGGTCAAATGATACAAAACTTATAAAATTTGGTTTTATGAAATTAAACAGTTATTGACACAACGTTTTGATACAACTGACTTAACAGGTCCTTTGTGGTGTTGTTTAACCCACAGTGGGGTACTTTGTGGATCCGGTTGAAAGCCCGTGGATGAATAAAATTAACTGAAAATAACTAACACACCCACTGTGAGTACCTTTGATTTTCACATGTCTGCATTTGCTTTATGTTTGCTTTGCCTGCTGAGGCATGTTGTTTCACTTTCATTTGGCATTCTACTAACTTGCGTATATGTTGATGTACATTCTTACTTGTTGCATGTCCGTTTCTTTGTTGTGCATCTTATTGATGGACCTGCGGGTCGCATCTGTATTCCGATGTTACTGTGCTATATGACCAAGAGTTTGACACCTCTGTGGTCAGGATAGGCAGTAGGTCATCCCCGATGTTATGTTTGCCTCAGACGGTTGGTTTTTCTTATGCCGAGTGTCATCTCGAAGGAGTTGCGGCTCGGGTTCCGTACTTTGAGTACGTAGAGAGTATACGGTATGTGTTACCGGTGTTACTCTTGGGGGGCATCATAAGGATTTGTGGAATGTGTAAAATCATTGGTATTCACTAAGCTTTGCTTACCCCTCAGTTGTTGACATTTTTACAGGAAAAGCGAAATCCGCTGCAGGACCTTCTAGTTAGGTCGTTTTTGAAGTCTTTCAAAGATTTGATACTACTCAATCGGTAAATGTACTCTGAGACAAATGTTGTACTATATTCTGGGTGATGTTATAATGTATTGAGTTTGTAGACTTAGTATTGGAACCTTGTAGCACCGTAGGGTGTTTGAAAAATTTGTATTATTTTAATTAATGTACTTTAATGCTTCCACACTTTGGTTTAAGTATTCAGATCATTTTGTAATCATGTGTTAGGTGATTAATCTTGGGTGTATTGTAATGGTGGTTATTGTGGCAAGGGTGTCACAGCGAATGGTATCAGAACAGTAGTTTGAGATTGAAGTGTCCGTGAGGTCTTGGTCTCAAACATTAAGTGATGATATGTAGTGGTTTAAGTAATGATCTGAACTAAGTTAGGTTATGATCCAGTAATCATAAGAAGTTGACTTTCATACGAGACAATGGGTGGTGTCTTTATATAAATGACGTGTTACTAAACAGGTTATATGTTTTATATTTCAGAACATGTTCGGAGGAGGAATGACACCCGAAGAAACAAGAGAAATGATGCTAGCCATGATGGCTGAGCAGAATAAGATGATTCAACACCAGTTTCGGTCTCGAGATGAGGCCGAAGCTAAGAGAAGGGAAGACAAGAGAAAGAACAAGGAAAAAGAGGGCAACAATGATGAAAAAGATGACAATAATGAGTCATCTAACAAGCCCAAAGGTTGTCAATTCAAGGTTTCAATGGAAATGGAGCAGTTGAATTTAATGGGTTGAGTGATGCTGTTACTGCACTGGAATGGATAACATCCACAGAAAAGGACTTTCCGAATCAGCGATTGCGCTGAGAAGGACATGGTTCGATTTGCCACGGCTATGTTCAACAAGGATGTAGTAATGTGGTGGAATTCAATGGTGAATGTGTTAACTCTGGAAAAAGTTTTTGTAATGACATGGGCTGAGTTTACTAAAATCTTCACTCAGCAATATTGCCCGGCCGATGAGCGCCGAAGACTAGAAGCTAAGTTCATGACACTGATTCAGGGGACTAAGTCTGTGTCCCAGTATGCGGTAGAGTTCATGAGGCTAAGTTTGTTCGCGCGTTATCAGGTTGATACAGAGGAAAGAAAAGTGACCAAATTTAAGGCTGGTCTTGATCTGGAAATTCGAAGGGTGATGAGCAACGTACGCTACCCCACAGTTGTTGGTCTACTGGAAGTCGCCCGGAATGTGGAACAGATTCTTAATATGTCTGGGTATGTAATGGGGTTTGCTGCTGTTTCAACTAACCCAACTCAACCTTCACCACCGGAACGTCAACGCGAAGGAGGTTACTCTGGTTCTTCTCGATCATCGCAGTACTCGCCGCAACAATCTTACCGTCGACAGTCTGGTTTGTCCAATAGGGCTCGTGCGTACTCCATCAACACCGAGCCGCAGTACTGTAATAAATGTCATCTGGAACACTTCGACAAGTGTAATAATGGGCGTGCATGTTTTTGCTGTGGAGAATTGGGCCACTACCAGAATGAATGCCCAAGGAAATCGGATGCCTGCCATAAATGTGGTGTATGGGGGCACTATTGTAGGCACTGTCGAAAGAATGCTTCGGCTGCTGCTCCAACGTCAACTCGATCATCTGGGGGATCAAGTGGTGGTTCAGTCAATCGCCGGAACCAGCCACAAAGGGCACCGGCACGTGCATTTCAGATAACTGCGGAGGAAGCTTGGGAAAACCCGGAGGTGGTTACTGGTATGTTCATTGTTAACTCTTTGCCTGCAAGATTGTTATTTGACTCGGGTGCCAATAGATCATTTGTATCTACCATGTTTGCACAACAACTGTCTATGCCTCTATCTAAGTTGTCTGCTATACTTGACATAGAAACCGCTAGTAACACTCTAGTCAAAGTAGATCATGTATATCGAAACTGTACGTTAGTGATTGAAGATGTAGTCTTCAATCTTGATTTGATCCCGATAGAATTTAGTGAGTTTCACGTGATTGTCGGAATGGACTGGTTGATCGAAAATGAAGACCATATAGTTTTAAGCGAATGATCAAGATAATCACACCGTAGGGGCGTGAGATTTACATATATGGGGATAGGAGAAGTGGGGATTTGTGCTTGTTGACCATTGCAAAAGCCCGAAAGCTTGTTGCAATGGGATGTAACGCCTACTTGGCATATGCTATTGATGCCAATGCTGAGAAGAAGACTGTGGCCGATGTGCCTGTTGTATTACAATTCTCGGATGAGTTCCGGAAGACTTGTCTGGCGTGCCGCCTGAGAGACAAGTGGAATTTCGTATTGATCTGATCCCTGGAGCTGCACCGGTAGCTCGTTCTCCGTATCGCCTTGCTTCTACCGAAATGCAAGAGATGAAGAAACAACTCCAGGAGTTGTTGGATAAGGGCTTTATTTGACCGAGTTCATCTCCGTGGGGAGCCCCTGTACTGTTTGTGAAAAAGAAAGATGGCACGATGAGGATATGCATTGATTACCGGGAGCTGAATAATCTGACAATTAAGAATAAGTATCCGCTGCCGAGGATAGATGATTCATTTGATAAGCTACATGGGGCAAGTGTGTTCTCTAAAATTGACTTGAGGTCGGGATACCATCAACTGAAAGTTCGAGAGGAAGATGTGCCTAAAACAACTTTCAGGACACGTTATGGGCATTACGAGTTCTTGGTTATGCCTTTCGGGTTAACCAATGCCCCGGCTGTCTTTATGGATTTGATGAATAGAGTTTGCAGACCGATGTTAGATAAATCGGTGATAGTGTTTTTGATGATATCTTGGTGTATTCCAAGTCTGAGGTCGAGCACGCTGATCATCTAAAAGAATTGTTGGAATTGTTGAGGAAGGAAAAGTTGTATGCCAAATTCTCAAAGTGTGAGTTTTGGTTACAACAGATTCAGTTTTTGGGACATGTGATTTCGAGAGTTGGGATTTCTGTACATCCAGCTAAGGTAGAAGCGATAAAGAACTGGGAACTGCCTCGATCAGCTACAGAAGTAAGGAGTTTTCTTGGATTGGCGGGGTATTATCGGAGATTTATAAAGGACTTCTCGAAGATTGCAGTTCCTTTGACTGCATTAACAAAGAAGAATGCATCGTTTGTTTGGGAAACTGTGCAGCAAGAGGCTTTCGAGATCTTGAAGAAGACATTAAGTGAAGCGCCGATACTTGCTCTACTGGAGGGCATTGAGGATTTTGTGGTATACACAGATGCTTCGAGGCTGGGGTTAGGTGCTGTACTGATGCAGCACGGGAAAGTAATTGCGTATGCCTCGAGACAGTTAAAGCAGCATGAGAAGGATTATTCGACTCACGATTTGGAGTTGACAGCTGTCACTTTTGCATTAAAGTTGTGGAGACACTATTTATATGGGACTAAATGTCAACTAAACACGAATCATAAAAGTTTAAAGTACCTCTTTAGTCAGAAAGAGCTTAACATGAGGCAGCGTAGGTCGATGGAACTTATGAAGGATTATGACTGTGAGATCCTTTACCATCCTGGTAAGGCTAACGTGGTAGCCGATGCTTTGAGTCGCAAAGCTTACTCTAAGGACTGCTGCTACATGATGACGTCTACTATGTTAACTTCCACTATCATTGATGATGTAAAAGCTGCTCAAATAGAAGCTTTAAAGGAAGAAAACATTGATGCTGAGGATATAAGGGTACAGATGAAGAATATGGAAACGAGTGAATCTGGACTGAAAAGTGTATATGGAAGGATTTGGGTGCCAAAGTTCAGGGGTATGAGGAGAGTAATTATTGAAGAAGCACATCAGTCAAAGTTTTCTGTACATCCCGGGAGCACAAAGATGTACAACGAACTTAAAGCAGACTTTTGGTGGCATGGATTAAAGAAAGATACCGGTCAGTATGTGGAGAGATGCATGACTTGTCGGTTAGTGAAAGCCGAACACCAGCACCATATGGCAGTTTGCAACCGCTTCCCATTCTAGAATGGAAGTGGGAACACATAGCAATGGATTTTGTCACGAAGTTGCCGAAGACTAGGCGTCAACATGATGCAGTTTGGGTAATAGTTGATAGATTGACCAAGTCGGCACACTTTATACCGATTAGGGAAAGTTACTCGTTAGAAAGGTTGCCTCAGATCTACGTAGACGAGATTATCACGAGACATGGAGTTCCTAAGTCTATAGTATCTAATCGTAATAGCTGCTTCACCTCCAATTTCGGGTCGGCATTACAAGAAGGATTGGGAACGAGTATTGCGATGAGCACGGCTTATCATCCGCAAACCGATGGACAAAGTGAACGGACCATCCTTACCTTGGAGGATATGATGAGATCATGTGTGTTGGATCTCGGTGGCAATTGGGACGACCATTTGCCATTGATAGAGTTTTCGTATAATAACAGTTATCACGCAACGATAAAGAAAGCACCTTTTGAGGCATTATATAGAAGAAGATGTAGGACTCCTACCTGTTGGAGAAAAACCGAAGAAACACCAATTGCTGGGCCGACATTACTACAAGAAACTAATGAGAAGATACAATTGGTTAGACAGAATATGAAAGCGGACCAGGATCGTCTGAAAAGTTATCACGATAGAAGGCACAAACCAATCAACTTTGAGGCAAGTTGGCTCCTAGATTTGTTGGGCCATTCATGATTTCCGAGAAAGTAGGGAATCAGTCTTACCGTTTGGAGTTGCCTGAAGAAATGTCGGGCATAGATCCGGTGTTTCATGTTGGAAATCTCCGAAAGTCATTCACTACCGGTAACGAAGATTGGGCCGATCATACTGAGCTGCAGATTGATGAAAGGCTCCGATATGTGGAGGAGCCGGAATGTATATTGGATACTAAAGTACAAAAATTAAGGAGCAAAGAAATAGAGATGGTGCTTGTGCGTTGGAAGCATCATAAAGGGAGCAAATCACACGTGGGAGACTAAGTCTGAAATGTTGAAGAATATCCGCAATTGTTTGGATCCAAGTAACTTCGAGGACGAAGTTTGAGCGTGGTGGAGCCCATGTTGTAACATCCTAAGAATTTAAAATGATGTAATTGAGGTTATTTAGTTTAAATTTGTGAGTTTAAAATAATTATGTTGGATTAATTATAAAAGTTGGTTGCTTTATTTAGAAAATTGAGAAATTTCAATTTATTTAAGTGAATATAATTATTAATAATTGTTAAGGATAATAAACTAAAGATAGAATTCTTTATTTTATAAAATCAGTATTTAATGGAACCGGATAAGTGGAGGGACTAGATGTGTCAAAGATTGAAAATGGATATAAAAGACTCAAAGTCTTCCATTTTTAACCATTTCACTCTCTCTCTAAAAACTCTACTCTCTCGGTTCTCTCTCCCTCTCTAAACAAATCAAGAAGAACAAGTTCGTGGAAATTGAAGCTGAAAATTTGGATTCAAGTGGTTGAGAAGGAACTAAAACATCTACAAGCCACGAATTTAAGTAAACATTTCACCAACTCTTCGAAATTTATGGTTTCGGGTTCGGTTTTGAGAGAAAACCGAATCACTGATTTGGTGTTGTAGATGTTAATGCATGTATGATTAAGTTGTAGATTCGTTTAAATCTAGTGTATGAGATGCTACAAACTGAATTTCAGATTCTGAATCAACCTCTAAGTATGATTTTTGGAAATTACTTTGTGTTAGTGTGTGTGTGTGTGTTTGTGTTCGACGGTTGGACAAAAATGGATAAAAGGAGTTGGATTTGGTATGAAAGCATGTTAATATTGGTGTTAAAATAGTTGGAAATAAGTGTATTTAAGATGGCATAAATTATTTCGAACACTGGATAAGTACAAAAAGGATTGAATTAAAATCTGGAAAATATTCAAAACTACACAAATAAGAACTCGGATGGTCCGAATTCGGATCCGAGATGAACTCGGATCTGGTCCGAATTCAGATTAGGTCCGAACTACAGATATGCAAAACAGAAAATATTTCCAAGTGTTGGAATTCGGTTGGAGTCCGAATTCGGATAGGTCCGAATTTGTATATGGACCGAACTCAAATGGGGTCCGAATTCGGGCATGGATCCGAAATTCGGGTCAAATGATACAAAACTTATAAAATTTGGTTTTATGAAATTAAACAGTTATTGACACAACGTTTTGATACAACTGACTTAACAGGTCCTTTGTGGTGTTGTTTAACCCACAGTGGGGTACTTTGTGGATCCGGTTGAAAGCCCGTGGAGGAATAAAATTAACTGAAAATAACTAACGCACCCACTGTGAGTACCTTTGATTTTCACATGTCTGCATTTGCTCTATGTTTGCTTTGCCTGCTGAGGCATGTTGTTTCACTTTCATTTGGCATTCTACTAACTTGCGTATATGTTGATGCAAATTCTTGTTGCATGTCCGTTTCTTTGTTGTGCATCTTATTGATGGACCTGTGGGTCGCATCTGTATTCCGATGTTACTGTGCTATATGACCAAGAGTTTGACACCTCTGTGGTCAGGATAGGCAGTTGGTCATCCCCGATGTTATGCTTGCCTCAGATGGTTGGTTTTTCTTATGTCGAGTGTCATCTCGAAGGAGCTGCGGCTCGGGTTCCGTACTTTGAGTATGTAGAGAGTATATGGTATGTGTTACCAGTGTTACTCTTGGGGGGCATCATATGGATTTGTGGAATGTGTAAAATCATTGGTATTCACTAAGCTTTGCTTACCCCTCAGTTGTTGACATTTTTACAGGAAAATGGAAATTCGCTGCGGGACCTTCTAGTTAGGTCGTTTGTGAAGTCTTTCAAAGATTTGATACTACTCAATCGGTAAATGTACTATGAGACAAATGTTGTAATATATTCTGGGTGATGTAATAATGTATTGAGTATGTAGACTTAGTATTGGAACCTTGTAGCACCGTAGGGTCTTTGACAAATTTGTATTATTTTAATTTATGTAGTTTAATGCTTCCGCACTTTGGTTTAAGTATTCAGATCATTTTGTACTCATGTGTTTGATGATTAATCCTGGTTGTATTGTGATGGTGGTTATTATGGCAAGGGTGTCACATCAGGCTTCAAATAAAAAAAATTTAAACTGATTTTCATCAACTAACCCAAAATCCTGAAGCCCATTAATTAGAAATAAAAGAACAAAAATTTTAACAGCCCACTTAAATTTAAAACTCAAAAAGAGAAACCAAAATTCTATTTTGAAAAAAAAAAAACCCAACAAAAATTCAACCCTAGCCTAGCATTAACTTAATCGATCAACAAGGAAAAAGAAAAAGAAAAGAAAAAAATGTATATATAAAAGTTTCCTACTTCTTCTCTTTTTTTTTTTTTTTTTTTGCTCTCAGTTGGAACAAAAGGAAAAGGAAAAGAATGTCAGCCGCCAGACAGATAGAACAGAGCACCATCGGTGCTGGAAAGAGAAAAGGAGCACACCGGCCGGTGGCCAGGTGCGGCGGCGACGGCGACAAAACTAGTCGGAGCTTCAGAATTATCCCACGCACACCACACCTAGCTTTCTCCTACCATTCTTAGTCCAATCCAAATAAATTTGAGTTTTCCCCCAAAAGGTTGGAATATCCATATTTGATCCCAAATCCAAATTACATCACTCAAAAACAAATCTAATAATGTTTCTAATCACATTTCTATAAATTTTATGCTTATTTTCGGATTAAAACATAAAACCCACTAAAACCTTCAATGAACCCATTAATGGAGATTTCAAGCTTTTAATCAAACAAAAATGAAGATGCTGGTAATATTTTATGTTTTAGGAACCATTTTCAGATTAATAAAACACCTCTAAACCATATTTGATGAATTCTAATATGAGAATAAAATACATACAAAAATTTATGTATTACCTCAATGAAAAACTTGGATATGGAGATGATGATAAAATGACGAAGATGATGAATCCAACTTGTAGCTCCTTCAAATCTTAAAATTCCAGATTTGAGTGTGTGTTTGTGTGTGTATTGTTGATATTGATGATGGTGAATGAAATGAGGATAAATGAAAATGAAAAAAAAGTGAAAACGGTGATGGCTCATGCAGGCTCAATAAGACAAATCACATTTATCCCCTCCCATGCAATTCTCACGGTGGAAAGTTTTATTTTTATTTTTATTTTTTTTAATCCAAGATATGATGAAAATTGCTTCTATATATGTATATATAGAGGGGGTTCAATCGAAAACCAACATTTTAAATGCCAACAATGGAATTTGATAATTTATATCCTATTTTTTCGAATTAATAATTAGATTAAATGACTCGAAATTTATTAATTAACTTGAAATTTGCGGGTATTACAATCTCCTACAAGTTGAATTGATCTCGTCCTCGAGATCATGTAGATTTGAACAGGTCGGGGTACTTCGCCATCACCTCCGTCTTCAGTTCCCATGTATGATTCGGTCCACGGTGGTGCCGCCAATTCACTAAGACCATCTTTATCTGCCGATTCCTCAACTGGCTGATCGTCTCATCCACTATCTGCTCGGGCTCCTCGACATATTCGAGTCGCTGATGAATCCAAAAATCTTGAGATGGCACCATCTCCTCGGCATTCTTCAGACAATTCCGCAAATAGCTGACACGAAAAACATCGTGCTAAGCGTCCAACTCTGGTGGCGAATCCAATCGATATGCTTGTGCACCAATGCGCTCTGTAATTCGATGCGGTCCAATAAATCTAGTGCTAAGCTTGCCCCTCTTCCTTAATCTCATAATAGCCTTCACGGGCGACACCTTCAACATCACAAAACTACCAACCTCAAGCTCCACTGGTCGATGTCGCTTATCTGAATACATCTTCTGGTCGATCCTGAGCAACCCTCAATCGTTCGCGAATAATCTGGATCTTATCATGCACAATCTGCAATAACTTGGGTATGCCAATAGGTCTCTCACCCACTTCTTGCCAACACGTGGGTGTACGACACCTACGACCATACAACGCCTTGAACGGTGACATGAAAATAGAAGAATGATACGAGTTATTATAAGAAAATTCGATCAATGACAAATGAGCATCTCAATTCCCACTAAACTAGATCACACAGGCTCATAGCATATCTTCAAGTGTCTATATCGTACGCTCGCTCTGGCCATCTGTCTGTGGGTGAAATTTCGTGCTAAGGGTAACACGCGTCCCCAGCTCATCCTGTAAGCTCTGCCTGAATCGAGAAGTAAACCGTGAATCTCGATCAGACACTATCTTCTTAGGCACCCCAAGTCTAGAAATGATCTCATCTATGTAAATCTACGCCTACCGATCCATCAAATAATTCTCCCTAACTGGAATGAAAAGTGTGTTGTTCGTAAGTCGGTCAACCACTACCCATATCGAATCATTTTGTCGATGTGTCTTCGGGAGTTTGGTGACAAAATATATCGCAATCTCCTCCCACTTCCACCATGGAATAGGTAAAGGCTGTAAACTGCCATATGGCTTCTGATGCTCGGCCTTCACTTGCAAGCAAGTAGTACGCTGATCAACGAATCAACCCACATCTTGCTTTAAGTCGGGCCACCAAAAATCATAACGTAGGTCACGATACATCTTCGTAGTACCAGGGTGGACAGATAATTGAGATTTATGAGCCTCAGCCAACAAAATATCACGTAAGCCACCAAGTCTAGGTATCTAAATTCGTGTATCAAATAGCAATACTCCTCGACTATCAGGAGAAAGACACTCTATATACCCAAACATGCGCTGGGACTTCGAATGTTCAGCCAACGACGCCTCAGACTGATATCTCAGAAGATCTCCAATCATAGAATCCTTCACAAAAGAACACACCGTCGCACAACACAATACACCAGAATAGAATTACTACTCAACACATCAGCATCTACATTCTCTTTACCAGGGTGGTAAAGGATCTTGCAATAATAGTCTTTACTAAACTGCATGGCACGCTAATGTGTCATACTCAGCTCCTTCTGGTCGAAGATGTACTTCAGGCTCTCATGGTCGGTGAAGAACTAACATCTCGTGCCATATAAATAGTGTCGCCACAACTTCAGCGTAAATACCACAACAGCCAACTCTAAATCATGAGTCGGCTAGTTTCTCTCGTGGATCTTCAACTGTCTTGAAGCAGAAGCGATCACTCTTCCTCGTTGGATCAAAACAAACCCGAGATCGTGTAAAGATGCATATCTATAGACAATCAAATCATCATTGCCCTTAAATAGGGAAATAATCGAAGTCTCACTTAAACATTACTTCAGCTCCTAAAAGGCTTGATCCTGTGGCTCACCCCAAACGAATCTCACGTTGTTCCTTGTCATCTGAGTCAAAAGGCACTACTATCTTAGAGAAATCGAGAATAAAATACCGATAGTAACTGGCAAAGCTGAGAAAGCTACAAAACTCTGAAGCATTATGGGGTTGTTCCCAATCCTGAATAGTCTCGACCTTCGACTGCGCAACAAATACACCCTTACCACTGATCGTGTGGCCAAGAAACTGAATCTTGTCATTCTTGTATATGATATGCTTTAAATCTAAATATTATAGTAGCTTTAAATCATAATGATTCTCATTAATATCCTTTCAAAATTTATTAATTATTTACGTGAACAAATTCAAAATTTTCATAAATTTGTGAATCGAGTCATTCGTTCCGTGCAATCGCCTTGTATGTTATAGTAAGGTTTACATGGTAATTGTTTAATTATTCATTAAAACCTTCTTAGACAGTAACAATTATTTGCTTATTTGAGTTCAAGACCATCTTATAATTCAACAAGTTCATACATTCATTTGATCTTGTATAAAGACCCATTCTAGCAAGTTTCATTCTACCTTAGAAAGATTTTAATAGCCACACACTGCTATGTGGTGAATGAGATTATAAACTATGATGTTTCTTATTTGTAATATATATCATCAAACTTAAAACCAATAAAACTATATAAAAATCAGTATCTATTTGTTGTTTGTATATATAATTTCGAACTTTAAGACTATTTCATTTTAAATATTGACTAAATATCAAGAATTAAAATATTTACATCTTTATTAAATATCAAAAGGTAATCATTCATTTTCTCTCCGTACTCAATCTTGTTTCACATTTTAGTGTCATGTTTCATTTGTCGCTTCATTTATTTTTACTCGTGAATGTGTTTATTTATTGTTTACCAATATCCTTTGTTTGGCAATTGATTTCTATGTTTTTTTTCTTCAACCTAATATCTTTAATCATTGCGTCAGATCTGTCAGTCATCGCAAATGAGTTATGGTAGTGAATTAGCTACAAATCCATCATACATCATCGGCTACCATCAGACTCACTAGTACAACTCGTTAACTTGTGTACATCATGCTAGGTTATATCGTATTAATTATTGTGTTATTATATTTTTTTCGCATCCTTAACCTATTATGCCCCACTTTCCCGTCTTGATTCATGTTACACTCTTTTAAATCCATTACAGGTTGGGTATTACTTGAATTTGTCAGATTCTTTAACTGCACAACATACAGATACCAAGAAGGAACGAATACCACCACCCGAGGGTGTGATAACAGAAACATTGAACAGACACTCTCAGTTGCTTGCGTGAGCAAATCAATCGACTCACACCAAGTGCATGCAATGAACTCTATGTTAAATGTGTATAGAAGCAAAATACTGACACAGAAGCACAATCATGACTATCGGTTGTGTCACACACAGTAACACTGATAGCATGATAATGTGCGGCCATGGATCCATGACACAAATATAATGAAGAGTAACAATCAATCAAATTATTGATGGCAAATTAAGAATAACAACACCATGATATAGTTGAATCTTGAAAATTGAACAAGACTAGTATCGTGTACATGCGACAATCAAAAAATCTGACAACTCTTAATTAAGATTGAATTTGAAACTCAAATCGTTTATGAGAAGTGTATTTTATGTATACAATAACGCTAACCCAACTTATGTGATCAATTCAATTCGGATATTTAATTATTTGATGAACGCATATAATATATCCACTAGAAGCTCTTGTAAGGTCACCACGTCTACGGATCGAATCAAGGCGCGATGTCGTCCAACGAGTGCGGAATCCTCGTTAGACGCTTAACGGATCGATCACACGTGAAACACGGAGCCAAACAAAATGCCAGCCGATATGATACCTACCCCACACGAAGTATCGCTTCAGGACTCTCTGAAAACACTCTCAAGTTCGTCCGTGCACTCTGACAAACACTGATTTCGTGATTCTCCAAAGTCTCTGAAATTACACAAACAAGATCATAATATAACCCTTAAGTCCGTGCATGGCCCAAGCCCATGAACTTACAAGTTCAAGCCCATGCAGATACGAACTTAGGTAAGCTAAGTTCGTACGAACTTGTGTGACATAAGTTGGTGGCCTATGCCTTAATAACTTATTCTCACAAGTTCATAAACTCAAGAACTTATCTTCACAATCATGAACTTAACATGCAAATGTAAACACCATACACAATCATGAACAAGCAAACATGACTTGTATTAATAAAGCCCTATCTAATACATATACTATCTATTGCATATCTAGACTGCTATCGTCACACTGGGTGTACCAACAGACTCCCCCTTGACGATAGCTTCTAGTAGATATTCATTACTCTGTAGAACTAGGCTTATTTAAACTGATACCTGCATGTAGACCCTGTTCAACACAAACCTTGACTACTTTATGGTATTTCTTGCCTTCTGAGCTCCAACCATCATGAAAGTAGATTGGCTGCTCATGAAGCTTCAGCAAGTCACCCTGAGAAAGGTTTACAAGATGCAGGAGATCATATACTTTCAAAATAACTTTCTCGTCTTTATCTTTCATTATTGCTTCAGCTGTCTCGTAGTCAACATACCACCACTTCATGTTCCTCAGAACGTCTTGTGGCATGGTCTTCAACGGAACCTTCTTCAAGCACTTAAGAGGTTTATAATACATTACCATCCATGGCCTACCATTCAAAGATCTATTCTTGTTTCGTCCGTGACTCGTTTGCCAACTCTAGGCTTAATCCTCTCAAACCTTCCAGACCGACCCTCTTTTCTGATAATTTTTGCAATAACTTAAGCATATTGGTCGTCTCCTAGGTTGATGAGCTCCTTTCAAGCCAACTCCTTTACCTCACACTAAGGCAATGAATTGAAGTCTTTAAGCCTTCTTCGCAAGTACTGTAGCCCGTCTCTTCTTTTCAGAACAAGTAGCTGCAGTTCCCTGTCAAAGAACCAGCTTAGAATTCCACCAGATAAGTTTCCTTGACTAGGCATCTTCATTTTCTTCTTTATTTCCAATTCAGACTTTTGCTCTTCCTTCTTAAACCACAAACTCCTCTTCTCCTCTTTGGTCAGTTCCCTATTAGTTGTATCAGATTCTGATTCATATCTACTGATCTCAGCATATCAATGTCTGTCACGTTCTGATTTTCATTCTCGTATAGCTCCGTGACAGGTTGCTTCTGAATGACCACTTCATCGTCTTCATCCATAAATATCTCGTCATCGGATTTGCAGTCAGCTACATCCTCAGGAATGAATCCTCCTTCTTCAAGCTCCTCCTGATCTATGTAGTCTTCAAACTCAAACCGAACCTCATCTTCATCCAGGTCCAGCAAGGCTTCAATTGACTCTTCTTCAATTACATCCGTAGCTCGGGAGCCTTGCCCTTGTCAGCCCCTGAAGACGATCCAGACTCCCCCTGAGTTATAGCTTGCTGAGCAGTCTGTTTTCAAAGATCTGCTAGCTCACTTTCTTTTTCAGCGCTTGGGTCATCTCCTTCGTCTTCTCTCCTGGCTCCCCTCAACTCATATCCCTTATATACAACTCTCCCCCTGAGCTGCATGATCTTTTAAGATTTGCTTCATTAGGGTTTGTAGAGTTACTATCTGATTTTGCTGGGCAGTCACCGTCTATTGAAGATATGGATTCTGCTGATCTAACTGCGTATTATGCTATTGAAGCTCTGTGACTGCCCTGGTGAGTTGGATAATTTGGACTATTTGGAAGTCTACTTTAGCTTTCAATTGAGAAAAGCCTTGGGTGTCTGTGAATGTGGATGCTGATGGAGTGGAGGTGGTGGTTGATGATGGAACTGCGGTGGATGTAGACGGCCCTGCTTGAGCTAGGCGTTGGCGCTTAACCCGTTGTTGCCTTGCAACCAATGCCTCTTCTTCTACCACAAAGTCTTCATCTCTCTCTTCCTCATCTCGAAGTCTGAAAGATGGAGTTTGAATTGTTTGCGGCTGCACTACAAGCCGAGTACCAAGAACGCCAAAAGAAGTTGCGGGATTTGCTGCTTCCCTTAAATGTCTCTCAATATCTGAGTTTGTCTCAGAAGCAGACTCAACAGCCACCTCTGATGGTTCCAGTTGGTAATTCTCTATGTCTTCAAAAATATATTCTGGGGGTTAGAGGATATCTTGGATCAACTCCTCAGTGATCGATTCTTGTGACGATGACCCCTGAGCAACAATCCCTTCTAGCGTAGGCTGAATCGGGTCAACCTGTGCTACCGATGTGGTGGCCATAGCTGCCGCTGTCGTTGTTGGTTGAGCCTGAAATGGAGCAACCAGTGCTTGCTGAGTCGGTGCCTGCTGTTCTTGTTCATTCGCTACCATTCTTCTCCTTCTGGGGCAACAAAATTTGGGTCGAGCAGAGCTCCAAATAAAGGAGTCATCAGGGGCCTAACATTCTCTGCCCTTCTCGAATTATGGCTCTGGCAGTCTGCAAAAAGACGCTCGTCTATCACTGCTACCACGACCACTTCCGGTATTAGGCAGAAAATGCCTGATTATTATCATCACAAACCTCAGGTATAACAAAAATCATTCCTGGGTTGGTGTGGTTATTTGATGAACAAACTCTCCAAAAAAGAATCCTGAGAAACTAAAGGGTTTGTTATACACCAACGATATCATCCCTGACTGTAACTTGGATGTCATTGTGTCAAAACCTGCCTTTTTCGGCGCAAAGCAAACGAGCATAACAAGCATTAGGTATTTGTAGGTCCCAAAAACGTTTCCCTAATGTATTGTTCTATTAATCAATACTCTTTTCTCAATTTTTGTGTATATTATTAACAAGTGTTAATTACAAATAAGCTTGACTGCGGAAATGTTCAAGCTGAGATGACAGATACAACAGATGTTTAACTAATCTAATACACACTCAGACTAGATACAATGAATACACTCACTAAGATGAACTCACTGTTTTACAAGACACAGATGAACAACTTGAATAAGAACAGCTTGGACACACGTTACTATTTTATTCAAGTAGACTTGCATGCATGAAAAACACACTTCAATGCACGATCTGAAATTCTCACAATCCTTAGAAGCTTCCTTTTATACTCTCACTGACAATCTCAGTGAAGCTTTCTCATTGGACAGGGAGATAGTGGGATGTCTTTCCAAAAAGACAAAACAACTTTTCTGCACATTCTGATAAAGCAGACTTGTCTTCTTGTGGCAGAATCTTTGTCTTTTTCTTTTTGTCCCTGTTGCAGAGGCCTTTAACTAAAAGAGGAATGTCAAATTTGAACCTTTCATCTTCTATTAAGGCCATTTTGATATAAGAAATGGTCTGTCACCAATTTCAGATATCCCTTTGTCTTCATGTAACTATGCAGCGTAGGCAGCTTTTGCAGCTTCTGTTTTTCCACTTTGTCTTTAACTTTGTAACTGATCTTGTAGTCTAAAACAATACACGAGGACATGGAAACATATTCCATAAAGTGTTTAGCCTGTTCAGAAAGAACAGAACACTTAGAATTTGTCCTAGCTGCTCAACAGAATAGAGCAGCGTAGACAGTTTATGTCCAACCTATTCAACAGAATGAACAGTTTGGGCAATCTGCCTTAGTTGCAACGAATGCAACAGGGTAAACATCTTTGACTAATATTGCAAATCACTTTTCAGGTTTCAATAAGGCATTAACAGACCTTAAATTATCCCTTTAAGTGCATCAAACAGGTTTGATTAAAAATCTCCCACTAAGATGTAGAGAAGGTTTGACTGAGGCCTTTTTGTGCTTAACAATCTCCCCCTATTTGCAATAATCAGTCTAAGATGATATTATCAATAATCACTATATATTTTTACAGTACACTTTTCTGAAATAAAATTACAACATTTGAGTAAAGTAAAGGATCAGTTTATATTTACTGATTTTGATTACAAAACAACATATGTTCTTATAAGAGTACAACTAATGTACTAATGTGGATTACAACTAATTTAAAGGAAAAGTTACAACTAATGTACAAAAAAAATTCAACATGTTGGGCTGTTGATGGTGGGAGCAAGTAATGGCAAGCGTGTCCAGCTGAGTGACAACTTCCATTCTTCATCTACTCAAATAGTAGATGGACCTCCAAGCTGTGGAGCTTCTCCTTCAAACATTTGATCGAGCTCCTCCCTTGTTTCTTCAATTTCCTCCATTTCAACCCCTAGGAATCTGAAGTTGGGATGTTGAAGCTCTCCTCTTTCATGGAACCCTTTGAGCTGTTCCCAGATAGCTGCTCTCTATTTTATAGATTTTCTAAAGGAGTTTGCAAGTCTAAAAGCAATAAGCTGCTTAAGACCAACCTTGTGTAAATTTAATGCTCTGGAAACACTTTTTCTTTGTTAGAGGATCTACAAAAAATACCCCCAGCACAGGTTCTTCGATCAGCTTGTCATCCTCATGTTCCACTCCCTTGGGCAGGCTGTGATCTACTCCTTGATTTCAACGGCTACATCACCTTGATCAATCATTATCAGGATCCAGCTCAGTATCCTTTCTCCTCCTCCTGGCCTTTTGCTTGGGTTTAACCACTGAGGTACCCTTGATTTGTTCTTCTGTGATCTGGCCAAGATTCTTTACTCTCTTCATTAATGTTTTGACATATGCCCTGATAGTCTTAGAAGTTTCAAACTTAGAATGGCTCATGGGAACTGCCAATTCTACCCATTCTCTGAATCCCATTTGAGCAACATCAGTGTGTTCATATGCTTCCAGTTCTGGACCTTCAGTACCCATTCTGGTTATCTGTAAGTTCCACTGTTTACTTTTCTTTGAAATGGGAACAACTTTGACAATAGTCTCCTTGGCAAGTCTTCTGTTTGCAAGATCAAAAAACTTTTTTCTTGCCAGGTTGTCAAATTGAATCTGGGCACTTACAGAGGAGGATGCTTGCTTAGGCTTGGTCATAGAGATCTGAGCACCCTGTTCCTTCTCTCCTTCCTTTTCAACCACTGACTCTTTGGCAGCCTCTAATAGTTTCCTTTGACATCCAAGGAAGACATTTTAATTTTTCTTGCCTCCTTGTATGCAAAGGCTTATGCAGCTTTAGCAGAGGCTTCATCTGTCTTTAGTTTTTTAAAGGCTCGAAGCTGTTCTTCTTTAAATTCATAATAGGTCTCCATGGAGACACCCATTTCTTTAGCTCTGGCCTTATCAAACTTCAGTTGGGCAGCTTTGAGGTAGTCAGGGTCTACCGAGGCTTTCTTCTTCCCTTTAGCAATTGTTGATGGAACAGCTTCAGGTTCCTCTTCCTCTTCTTCTTCTTCTTCTTGTTCCAGTATTAGATGTCTCCTTCTACTTGACTTGTCCCCAGGAATGGTTTCCTCCCCCTTAGATGGTGCAGGGTTTGGAGATCCAGCCTGAGTAGGCTGAGCAATTTCAGTTGAATGGGAGACATCCACAGTAGGACCTGTAGGACCTGTTTGTGAGGAACCTGCTGCTTGACCTATAGACGTTGATTTCTCCTTTGAAGGAGATGAAGATTTGTCCCCCTTAGACTTGTTCTTTGAGGCAGATATCTTCTCCCCCTTTAAAGGAGATGGCATATAGCCTTCAACACTTGGTCCGCCTTGAGAAACAAATTCAGCAAGCATAGCAGCAGTTTTGGCAGCAGGTTTGGGGCCAACCAGGCTATGCACTAAGAAAGCCAAGTTGTCCTTTACCTTTGCAAGTTGGGCAAGGCAGGTTTGAAGAGAGGTAGATTGGGAAGCAGCAAGAGAGGACAGCTGAGAGAGGGCTTCCCTGTCAGAAGCTGTGAACAACAAACTTTGAAGTTGTGCAAGATGTAGTTCAAGAGAATCTTGCACATCGTCAAGGTTTGATGACACAGAATTTGACAATGAGACTATTAAAGTGTTTAAGCTGGCCAATGTAGAAGGAAGGGTACTTGTGCAAGTGTTTAGGAGAGTTGACAGCTGTTGGGAGACAGCTGCTAGAGAGGACACAGAATCATGTTGAGTGGAAAGGATAGTGGAGAGGGTAGTGGAGATTGTTTGCAGCTGTGTAGTGAGTGCAAGCAGCTGTGAGGATTGATCAGCTTGAGGAGGACGAGTTGGAAAGGAAGTCTTGAACGAATCAAAAAATCCTTTAAGCTGTGCAGACACAGAGTCTAATATGATGGTTGGTAGGGAGGTCATGGAGTTTTCCAAAGAACCAACTTTTTTGGTCAGCAATGATGATGATCCTTCAAAGGAAGATCTTTGGGGGATGGAGGAGTATGTGTTGATTGTTTGGATTGTGTTGATGGTGAAGAATGAGAATGAGATGATGATGAGGCAGGTGTTTGAGGATTTGTGGGGAAAGTTAGTGATACTTTAGAGAGAAGTTCCATAGCTTAGGCATAGGTGAGATGGCCCAGCTTGGAAGGTCAATAGATCCTTCAGCAGTGGCTATTTCTGCATCATGGGAAATGGTGGTAGGAGTTGGTGGCCTTTCAAATGCTGCTTGTGTTGCAACACCTTCATCAAGACCTGGGGTGGTTCCCTCACCAGTACCTTGGTTTATAGGTACCTCTTCATGGGGAGTGGGGATGTGCATTTCAACATCAGCAGTGGTGAAACATGCTGATGGAGTTTGCATTTGAGGGGCAACTTTACCAGAGGGATGGTCCATTCCCTGTGGTTCATCATCTTGAGGAGAGGGTCCTTTAACAGCTGTTGGGTGTACAACAGCTGCATCACCAGGAGCAGAAGTTGGAGGCTGAATTGCTGGATGGTCTGTTCCAGCAGCTTTAGCACCTCGTGCAGACTCAGATGGTGTATGAGAAGTATGAGATGGAGACTGTGTGGACTAAGTGTGGCGTGGAGTGGACTCCTGTCTTTCAATACCCTCAGCCTATTGGGAGGTTGGGATAGTTGATGTGGTAGTCTCCTGGTGTACAATCGGTTCCTGTTGGGAGGAACCAGATGGTCTATGCTGACTCTGGGTTGACTCAGATTGGAGTAAAGCCTGCTCCAAAGATGCTGATCCTTCTCCCAAAATAATAGAGGCAGCAGGGGTTACTTCTTTTTCAACTGACTACTGTTGAGAAGGGCCAGAGGGGTTAGTTTGGGTAGATGGTTTCTTCCTAGCTAAAGATGTTCTCCTTGGATATTGAGACATTGTGGGGGATCGAGGAGAGGTAGCAGGAAGTTGTGTATTGACTGGTGCTGAGACTGGGTCAAAAACAAGGGGGTTAACCAGTTCCATGGTCTCAAGTGCCACAGAGGCACCAGCCACAAAGGCTTCAGGTTCAACAGATGAACTAGGGTGAGAAGTTTGCTCCCCATCAGCCACTAAGGTTGATGGGGCAGACTTTGACTTAACTGTATTAGCCTTCTTAAGGACAGGCTCAGCTTCAGTTGATTCCAGGCCTCTCTTGACAATTTTAGGCATGGATTTGGATTTCCCTTTGGGAGCAACCACCGGATCCACCCTCACAGCAGAGTGTCCTTCCACCATGCCAAGTAACCTCCTCATTGGTGTAGAGAGAGGAGGATCATTTGGAAGAACTGGAGTGTAGAAAGTTGTATTACCAATTACTGGGAATGCAACAGTAAGTAATAGGGGCTGAGAGTTGTAGAGTTGCTCACCACAAACATGTCTGAATATGAGGCTCAGAAATCTTGGATATCTAACAGCAGCTGGGTGTGTTTCCTGTTGTACCAGTTTCCTCAAATTCACATAAATCCAACGCGCCATGTTCAGTGTAGTCCCATCCACAAGCTGTAGGATTATTGGGATTTCATCACGGCTATGCTGGTCAAAAGAACCAACTTTGCTGCTGAAGCACATTACCACAGAGGCAAATAAAAAGCTGTAGGTTGGTGAGAGATCCTTTCTGAACAGCGTGGCTCCAACTTTGGGTTCTGCTACACCACAGAATAGGAGTCTTCCTATATACAAGCCCATAGTCTTCATGTTGCATCCATAGAATCTGCCCACAGCAGCTTCCACCAGCAATATACTCAGCTTCAGCAGTAGAAGTAGAAACTGCGTTCTGCTTCTTGCTACACCAACTGATCAACTTACCACCAAGGAGTTGACATCCACCTGTTCTGCTTTTCCTGTCTAGTCTGCAGCCTGCAAAATCAGAATCTGAATAACCTGTTAGCTCAAGACTTGAGTCTTTGGGATACCAAAGACCCAAACCTGGTGTACCCTTAAGGTATCTGAAGATTCTTTTTACAGCAGTTAGATTTGATTCCTTAGGATCAGCTTGAAACCTAGCACATAAACAGGTGGCAACATAATATCTGGTCTACTAGCAGTTAAATATAGCAAGCTCCCAATCATGCCTCTGTAAGCTGTTACTGAAACAGCTTTGCCACTGGCATCAGCATCCAACTTTAGGTTGGTTGCCATTGGGGTTTTGATAGGAGAACTTTGATCAAATTAAACTTTTTCAAAAGATCTAAAGTGTACTTTCTTTGATTTATGAAAATACCATTTGAGGTTTGTTTAACCTGTAATCCTAGAAAGAAAGTAAGTTCACCCATCATACTCATTTCATATTTTGATTTCATGAGTAGTGTAAAATTCTTGCATAACTACTCATTAGTAGAACCAAATATTATGTCATCCACATAGATTTGAACAAGCATAATATCAGACTTCACCTTCTTTATGAATAATGTGGTATCCACTTTACCTCTTGAATAACCATTGCTCATAAGAAACTCAGTTAGAGTGTCATACCAGGCTCTAGGGGCTTGTTTTAGACCATAGAGGGCTTTGTCCAACTTATAGACAAAACCTGGGTGATGTTCATTTTCAAAACCTGGAGGCTGCTTGACATACACTTCTTCTTGCATCTTCCCATTCAAAAATGCACTCTTCACATCCATTTGAAATACTTTCACACTCTTGTGGGCAGCATAGGCTAGAAACAAACGAATTGCTTCTAACCTGGCCACTGGAGCAAATGTTTCATCATAGTCAATGCCTTCTTCCTGTCTATAGCCTTGAGCAACCAGTCTTGCCTTATTTCTAATAACATGACCTTGCTCATCCATTTTGTTCCTGAAAACCCATTTCGTGCCTATTATTGTTTTACCTTTAGGAGCAGGGACCAGCTTCCATACTTTGTTTCTCTCAAACTGATTGAGCTATTCATGCATGGCAGTGATCCAATTGGCATCTTTTAGTGCTTCATCCATTTTCTTATGCTCCATCAGGGACACAAAGCTAGAAAACATACAAAAATTTCCTAACTGTCTCATCTTGTTTGTACCCCTTTGTTGATGTCACCTATTATTTGATCATTGGGGTGACACCTGATCCACTTAGGATCATGCCTCAATGAAGATTCTCCTGCATCATTTTCATCTTCAACAGGTCCTGTTGAGCAGCTTTCAAGATTTTCAGAGGCACTGTTATCTTGAGCCTGTTCACTTGTTGAACATGACTCTCCATTGTTGAACATATCAGCAGAGGATCCAGGTAAATCAGCATTGATTGTTTCAGGACATGGTGTAGTAATTATGTCAGTACACTTATTCACACAGGGTGTATCAACATAGTCATCATCATGTCCATTGTGGTTAACTGGTTCCACTCTGGGTGTAGTGGAAACTTTTGAGTCCTTTTCTTCATTGAGGAAATGCATGAGATCATCAAAGCTGAACTCTCCTGAAACTAATTCAGGAACAGCTTTGGTGGAAGCACTCCTAGACTCTTTAAAGGTGACATTGATAGATTCATCTATCACCTTTCTTTTGTAGTTGTATACTCTGTAGGCTTTGGAGATAATAGAATATCCAACAAACACACCTTCATCAGCTGTGGGTTCAAATTTCGCCAGTTGGTCCCTCGGATTTAGAATGAAGCAGAGACATCCAAACACATGGAAATAGCTAATATCTGGCCTTCTCCCTTTGATTAACTGAGAAGGAGTCTTGTCGAACCTTTTCACCACCTGTGATCTGTTTTGGGTGAAGCAGGCAGTGTTGACAGCTTCAACCTAAAATGATGAGGGAAAACCTGATGCACACAACATGGTTCTAGCAGCTTCAGTGAGAGTTTTGTTTCTCCATTCAGCAACTACATTTTGTTGTGGAGTTCTTACAGCTGAAAAGTTTTGTGAGATCCCTGTTTCTCACAGAAGTCCTCAAGGATACTGTTTCTGAATTCAGCACAATGATCACTTCTAAGTAGCTTAACTTGAGCAGAGTTCAGCATCTCCATCTTTTTGATAAACTCAATAATTTCTCTAGCAGCCTCTCCTTTGCTCTTCAGAAAGATCACCCATGTAAACCTGGAGAACTCATCAACCAATACTAGAGTGTATCTTCTACCACCTAGACTTGGGACACTGACTGGTCCAAACAAGTCCATGCGGATTAAGAAGAGAGGAGTATCAATAGAGAAATTATGCTTAGATTTAAAAGATGTTTTTCTCTGCTTGCCTTTCTCACAAGCTGTGCAGAGTTTATCCTTAACAAAGGTTATAGAAGGAAAACCTATTACCAACTCTTTCTTACAGAGTTTTATAACACCTTGCTTTTTATTTGCATTTTTATTTTTAGTAATTTTGAGCAATTTGCGTAAAATGATGTAATTTCGAGGTTTGGTATAAATAGGAGCCGAGAGTTCATTTTCTCATTTCTTGCAAGACATATTCCTTTCCAGAGCTCCTCTCTCTAGAATTGAGCTTCTCTCTAGCTTTTCTCCCAAACCGACCGGCCAAATCTCGTGTTCTATACGTTAACGGAAAGACCTCGAAGAGTACTACGTGAATCTCCTATTACATGTACGATTTCATACGGATTTGAGGTAAGAATCGATCTTTTCTTTTTCTGCATTTTCGGTTTTGAAGATATGAGATTCGAGTCTATCATTTACAGGTGATTTAAAGCTAATTTCGCATGGGTTTTACTAGAATATGATAGATTATGTATAATATAATCAAACTGAGGCTTGTTGCTTAGTTTATTTGTGATTTTAGGCTTGAAAATGCATGTGTAAAGCTGTAGCTTATGAACAAACTCGAGAATATGTAGAACAGACTCGAAAATAGATAGAACAGGCTCGAATAGGGCTAGATTCGAATCATAGATTCGAATCTAATCACCAGATTCGAGATTGCCTTCGAATCTAACTTCAGATTCGAATGAGGTTTCGAATCTAATCCCCTGTTCGAGTCTGGCTTCGAGTTTGATACTCAGATTCGAGTCTGGCTTCGAGTCTGATGCTCAGATTCGAATGTAGCCCCTAAATTTCGAATCTAATTGATAAAATTTACGAACAACGCATAAATTAGCAAAATAAATACCAAAATATTTAGCTAGAAGTTATGGCTTATAGATGTTGGAATATTGAGCTAGCAATATTAATTTAGCACATGTTCTGTAATATTGAACTTCAGATATTATACATAAGCCGTTTAGCCCAGTTGCGAGTCAAAGCCAGTGCCAGAATATATTAAAAGCCTAGATAAGCAAGAGCAAGCGTTATAAAGCAATTTAAAGCGTAAATAAGCCCGAGCAAGTATTCAAAGCATTTTCAGTACTGTGAGTAACAGTTATTCTTGTTTACATGTTTTATATGAAATTGAGACATAAATTGCTTCTATGTGACTTCTTTGGAATTCAATAGACTTTTGTGAGTGAAGGCGAACACTGTGGTACAGGTGATGCCCAGCTTAGCCGGATCTTACATTTGATCTATTAATATGCATATTTATCTGCTATCTGTTTATTGTTCTGCATACTATACAGCAAACCTTGTGTTAGCGTTTCTTTGTGCATCTCATAAGCATTATATTTAGCGAGCAAGCAATTCTGATGTTCACCACTATCCCTTGAGCATTATACGGGTAGCTAGCCCCGTATCACAGATTGATCATCTGTCAGCGGTAAACCCCTAGTGGTGGCATCTCCGTTCTGCGTGAAATGTCTCAATTGTGCAGCGTTCTTTCTGGGTATTAAGCAAATGAGCAAGCAAGCAAGCAAGCATAACAGCCTTTTTAGGCACTTTCGCCTCATATTTTACATGCATTCATGAATATCTGTTTACTCACTAAGCATTAGCTTACAGTTGCTATTCACAATTTTTACAGGAAAAGGTAAAGAACAAGCTGGACCTTCTGCTTAGGTCTATTATCTGATCTGCCCAGAGGACTTAGCTCACTTTCAGCTTGTGGTATAGCTTTATGATGCCTTGGGTTCTGGGTAGCTGCTTTTATTTTTAATTTTAATTGTGATGTTTTTAGCAACTTAGTACTGTAACCTTGAAGCACGTGTAGTGCGAGACTTATTGTAATATTTTATTTAGCTTTATGCATTTATTCTTATTTCCTGGGATTAGCAAGCGTGTTTTAAAGCAAGGATGTGACAAGTTTGATGATATTCTTGAAGTTTAGGTGTGATAGCCTTTTGTGCCATAACTAGTTCAGGTCTGCATTGCTTCTGGAGATAAAGCGAGTTATAGTTGTGGGATCAGCAAATTTCATGTCCACAACATATGCACATTTCTTCCTTTGTGCATACAACACAACTTTGCCTTGGGAATCCAATATGTAACCCAGGTTCTCATCAAAGTTAACCTTGTAGCCAGCATCACACAGTTGACTTATGCTTACAAGATTATGTTTCAGCCCTGACACATAGGCTACTCTTTTGAATACAGCAGCACCAGCTTGAAGAGTTCCATATCCTTATGTGGATCCCTGGACATTGTCACCAAAGGTGACTTTTGGCCCCTTTTCAGGCCTGAGATCACTCAGCAGAACCATGCAACCTATCATGTGGCCTGAGCAGCCGCTGTCCAAGTACAAAACCTGGGATAGTTGTTTGACCTGTAGAGTGTGATGGGAAAATATTAGTTATTTTTAGGGGAACTCATCATAGGGAGGAGTTCTCCTACTTCATCAACATTTGTTGATGGACCAGTAATATCAACACTAATATTTCCTATTTGGATTGTATCAGCTTGGATACTATCCTCATTGACCATGTTACTTCCAACACTACTGGTTTTTGCATTGTTGGAACTAGCAGAGTCAACAGGCCTCATGTCCTCAGTTTTAGGACAGTCTTTGGCCATGTGTGTCTTCTTCCCACATTTATAACATTTTCTCTTTTTTGTCTTTTTGGAAGAAGTACTTCCAGAAACACATTCTGAATCATTCTTGTTGAGCTTCTCAACAGGTTTAGCAAACTTATCACTATTTTAGAATAATCAACAGTTTGGGTGGAAGGCACAATGGCAACAGCTTTGCCTGTATCCACTTTCCTCTTTTTAGGAGGACAGATATCAAATACATGATGTTTGATTGGCCTTTGACCTTCCATAGGTTTGGGAAACTTATTCCCAAATTTCTTAGGTTGAGCAATGGCTTTGCCTTTGACCTTACTGAGATCTTATGGATGTTGCCTATCAACATAATCACTACTTTTGGTTTTGAAAGACTTACCTTCATTTATAACCAATTTTCCACCATGATATAAAAACTTATTTGAAACCACAGCAGAGTTGCTTTCAACATGCGACTTACCCCTGTTGAAAGCAGGTTGCTTACCTTTTGAAAACTTTTTCTCAAAATGATCAGCATCAAAGGACTTACAAGTCTCTTACCATCAGCTTAGACCCAGAGCCTGTCTTGTTAACATGTTTAGTGTCCAAAGATGCAGCTTGAGTTTGTTTTCCCTTCTTTTGCTTGTGTGAACCAGCTGAGCACTTAGCATAATGATTTGATGTAGAACACATTCCATCATCAGTTTTTAGAGCTTTTTCACACAAGCTGTCAGTGTTTAGAGGCCTGACAAACCTATTTGTTGAGACTAGCTTACCATTTACTTTCTGAATGAAGGTACTTGGAAGCTCAACAAGAGTGGATAAGTCTTTTTCCAGATTATTTATCTCAACAATTGAAGCTGCTTTGTCAAGATCCCCTCCAATATACGCTTGGATTTGAGCAGGGATCTATTGACTGATACAATGATGGACTTTTGGTGCAGATTGGCACCAAGAGTCAACAATCTTTTGAAGCTTGGCATGTTGTGTGTCTGTTTCTCTCTTTTCTTCTAATAAAATGGAATTGATGTGTTTTAATTCATCAAGTTCAGTTTCCAACTTATGGAAGCTATCCAGTTTACTAGTTTTTATTTCAAGATAAGTTTCAGCTTGGAGATTTCAGACAACAAAACATTATGCTTCTCAATAGCAGCTTTTAGATCAACAAGCATATACTCAAACATTTTAACTTTTTCATCAGAACTGTAATCCATAAAATTCTATACCTATACATCATTGTTGGGTTCCAGTTCTCCAAGCTGTTGAGAGCCTCAGCTTCAGCCAGGTCTTGTTTGAAGTTTCTTGTTGATGGGACATCAGTTTTGGCCATCAGACAGTTGTTATCTTCTTCATCTGAAGACGAGTCAGATTCCTCCCAGTCACATGTCTCAGCCATGAGTCCCTTTTGCTTGTTGGAAGCCACTGAGTCTTCGAACTTCCTCAGCTTAGCCATGGCTATTAGGAACTTAACCCTGTAGCCATCGTCCCTATTTGTATTGTATGATTTGGATGATGGGCCAACAGCTTTAGACACACAGTCAGCAGCTATATGCCCAGTTTTGCCAAATTTAAAGCATTCAGCCTTAGTTTTATCAAATGCCTTCTTTTTTATGGCACCTGACTTCTTCTGCAGCATTCTTCCACCAAACCTCTTCTTGTTGAATTTTCTGACAAGCATTGCAATCATTTGCTCATCATCTAATTCAGCAAGATCTTCACAGTCTTCCTCCTCAGACATTTCTTCCCTTTAATCATCGGCCTGTTGATCAGGTTGTGTGAACACATCACACACCTGACCAGCAGGTTGTCTCACGCTGGCCACTAAGGCAGCACCTCTTTTGGACATCTCCAAGACATTTCTTTTCTGTTGCCTTGACTGCTCATCATTTAGTAAAGACCCATATAGATTTACAAGGTCCATACTATCTCTGGTAGTTGTACATCCGGATTCTCTAAATAGAGCATCATTCTGCACTTCCAACCGGAGAATATCTGATGATTGAACTTGGGGCGTTTGGCCATTGAACCATTGTCATAGTAAGAGGAGGAGCTGGCAGCACTGTTGTCCATGGGAAAATAGGGAGAATGAGAGATCGAGAGTTAACGCACACTCTATCCGCTCTGATACCAATTGTAGGTGCCAAAAAGGTTTCCCTAATGTATTGTTCTAAGCTGTAGAGGGGGGGGGGGTGAATACAACAATTTAAAAATCAATAATCTTTTCTCAATGTTTGTGTATATTATTAACAAGTGTTAGTTACAAACAAGCTTGACTGCGGAAAGGTTCAAGCTGAGATGAAAGATACAACAGATGTTTAACTAATCTAAGACATACTCAGACTAGATACAATGAATACACTCACTAAGATGAACTCACTGTTTTACAAGACACAGCTGGACAGCTTGAATAAGAACAGCTTGGACACACGTTACTGTTATATTCAAGCAGACTTGCATGCATGAAAAACATACTTCAATGCTCGATCTGAATTTCTCACTCTTAGTTTTCTCACAATCCTTAGAAGCTTCCTTTTATACTCTCACTGAGAATCTCAGTGAAGCTTCCTCATTGGACAGAGAAATAGTGGGATGTCTTTCAAAAAAGACAAAACAACTTTTCTGCACATTCTGATAAGGCAGACTTGTCTTCATGTGGCAGAATCTTTGTCTTTTTTTATCTTTGATGCAGAGCCTGTTAGGCACAAAAAGGCCTTAGTCAAACCTGCTCCACATCTTAGGAGGAGATTTTTAATCAAACCTGTTTGATGCACTTGAAGGTATAATGTAAGGCTTGTTAATGCCTTATTGAAACCTGAAAAGTGATTTGAAATATAAGTCAAAGCTGTTTACCCTGTTGCATTCGTTGCAACAAAGGCAGATTGTCCAAGCTGTTCTGTCTACTGAACAGGCTGGACATAAACTGTCAGCGCAACTCTATTCTAGTTGAGCAGCTTGGACAAATTCTAAGTGTTCTGTTCTTTGTGAACAGAACCTTTTCTTTGTGAACAGGCTAAACACTTTATGGAATATGTTTCCAAGTCCTCATGTATTGTTTTGGACTACAAAATCAGTTTACAAAGTCGAAGACAAAGTGGAAAACAGAAGATGCTAAAGCTGCCTATGCTGTTTTGTTACATGAAGACAAAGAGGATTTTTGAAATGGGTGACAGACCATATATTATATCAAAATGGCCTTATTAAAAGAAGAACGATGCAAAGTTGACATTCCTCTTTTGGTTAAAGCCTTATGCAACAGAGAAAAAAAGAAAAAGACAAAGATTCTGCCACATGAAGACAAGTCTGCTTTATCAGAATGTGCAGAAAAGTTGTTTTGTCTTTTTGGAAAGACATCCCACTATCTCATCATCCAATGAAGAAGCTTCCCTGAGATTCTCAGTGAGAGTATAAAAGGAAGCTTTCTAAGGATTGTGAAATAACGTGTGTCCAAGCTGTTCTTATTCAAGCTGTCCATCCGTGTCTTGTAAATCAGTGAGTTCATCTTAGTGAGTGTATTAATTGTATCTAGTCTGAGTGTGTCTTTGATTAGTTGAACCTCTTTTGTATCTGTCATCTCAGCTTGATCCTTTCCGCAGTCAAGCTTGTTTGTAATTAACACTTGTTAATAATATACACAAACATTGAGAAAAGAGTGTTGAGTTTTAAATTGTTGTATTCACCCCCACCCCCCTCTACAGCTTAGAACAATTCACTAGGGAAACCTTTTGGGACCTACAACTGGTATCAGAGCAGATAGAGTGTGTGTTAACTCTAGATCTCTCATTCTCCCTACTTTCCCATGGACAACAGTGCTGCTAGCTCCTCCTCTTACTATGACTACGGTTCTATGGCCAAACCCCCCAAGTTCAATCATCAAAACTTCTTTGGTTGGAAGTGCAGAATGATGCTCTACTTAGAGAATTTGGATGTACAACTGCCAGAGATAGTAATGGAAGGTCCCTATGTGCCAACCTCTGTTACTACTATCACTCCTGCTATTGAAGGAGCTGCCCCTGAGATCAGAACCTTTGAGAAGGCCAAAGCTCAATGGTCTGATGAAGACAAAAGGCTGGTTGCTCTTGATGCAAAAGCCAGGAATAACCTGGTCATTTTTCTTCCTGATGATGTGTTCAAACAGGTTGAGAAAATGAAGACTGCAAAGGAGATGTGGGATACTTTGTGTACCGTCTATGATGGTCGCACTATCACACTGGATAACAGGATTAACAACCTTGTTAGACGGTATGAACTCTTCTTTGCAAAGCCAAAAGAGTCTCTCACAGAAACCTATACCAGGTTCACTACTCTAATCAATGATCTCAAAATTGCTGGGATCACTAAGGACAGCTTGACTCTGGTGAACAAGTTCTTGGACATACTGCCTGAAGAATGGAACTAGTTTACTACCATCTTAAGAAATTTAGGCACCATCAAAGGTATGGATCTTGTAAATCTGTATGGATACTTACTAAATGATGAGAAGTCAAGGCAACAGAAAAGAAATGCCTTGGAAATGTGTAAGAGAGGTGCTGCCTTAGTGGCCAGCGTGAGACAACCTGTTGGTCAGGTATGTGATGTGTTCACACAACCTGATCAACAGGCTGATGATGAAAGGGAAGAAATTCCTGAAGAAGAAGACTGTGAAGATCTTGCTGAACTAGATGATGAACAAATGATTGCTATGCTTGTCAAGAAGTTCAACAAGAAGAGGTTTGGTGGAAGAATGCTGCAAAAGAAGTTAGGTGCCATAAAAAAGAAGGCATTTGATAAAACTAAGGCTGAGTGCTTTAAATGTGGCAAAACTGGCCATATAGCTGCTGACTGTGTGTCTAAAGCTGTTGGTCAATCATCCAAACCATTCAAGACAAACATGGACGATGGCTAAAGGGTTAAGTACCTTATGGCCATGGCTAAGCTGAGGAAGTTGGAAGACTCAGCGGCTTCCAACAAGCAAAAGGGACTCATGGTGAGACATGTGATTGGGAGGAATCTGACTCCTCTTCAGATGAAGAAGATAACAACTGTCTGATGGCCAACACTGATGTCCCATCAACAAGCATTCAAACAAGACCTGGCTGAAGCTGAAGCCCTCAACAGCTTAGAGAACTGGATTACAACAATGATGTACAAGGTACAAAACTTTATGGCTTACAGTTCTGATGAAAAAGTCAAAATGTTTGAATATCTGCTTGTTGATTTAAAAGCTGCTATTGAGAAGCACAATGATCTTGAAATAAAAAGTAGTAAACTCGACAGTTTTCATAAGTTGGAAACTGAACTTGATGAATTAAAACACATCAATTCTATTTTATTAGAAGAAAAGAGATAAGCAGACATAAAACATGCAAAGCTTCAAAAGATTGTTGACTCTTGCTGCCAACCTGCACAAAAAGTCAGCCATTGTATCAGTCAACAAATCCCTGCTCAATCCAAGCCTATCTTTGAGGGGATCTTGACAAAGCAGCTTCAATTGTTGAGATAAACAATCTGAAAAATGACTTATCCACTCTTGGTGAGCTTCCAAGCACTTTTATCCAGAAAGTGAATGGTAAGCTAGTCTCAACAAATAGGTTTGTCAGGCCTCAAAATACTGACAGCTTATGTGAAAAAGCTCCAAAAGCTGATGATGGAATGTGTTCTCCATCAAATCACTCTGCTAAGTGCTCAGCTGGTTCACATAAGCAAAAGAAACGAAAACAAGCTCAAGCTACAGCTGTGGACACTAAACCTGTTGACAAGACAGGCTCTGGGTCTAAAGCTGGTGGTAAGAGACCTATTAATCCTTTTGATGCTGATCATTTTGAGAAAAAGTTTTTAAAAGGTAAGCAGCCTGCTTTCAACAAGAGTAAGTCTTATGTTGAAATCAAATCTGATGTGGTTTCAAATACGTTTTTAAATCATGGTGTAAAATTGGTTATAAATGAAGGTAAGTCTTTCAAAACAAAAAGTAGTGATTATGTTGATAGGTAACATCCATAACATCTCAGTAAGGTCAAAGGCAAAGCCATTGCTCAACCTGAGAAATTTGGGAATAAGTTTCCCAAACCTGTGGAAGGTCAAAGGCCAATCAAACATCCTGTATTTGATATCTGTCCACCTAAAAAGAGGAAAGAGGATACAAGAAAAGCTGTTGCCATTGTGCCTTCCACCCAACTGTTGATTCTTCTAAAAATAGTGATAAGTTTGCTAAACCTGCTGATAGAATCAACAAAAATAATTCAGAATATGTTTCTGGAATTACTTCTTCCAAAAAGGCTAAAAAGAGAGAATGTTATAAGTGTGGGAAGAAGACAAATATGGCCAAAGACTGTCCTGAAACTGAGGACATGAGGCCTGTTGACTCTGCTAGTTCCATCATTGCAAAAACAAGCAGTGTTGGAAGTAACATAGTCAATGACGATAGTATCGAAGCTGATACAATCTAAATAGGGAATATTAGTGTGGATATCACTGGTCCATCAACAAATGTTGATGAAGTAGGAGAACTCATCCCTATGATGAGTTCCTCTAAAAATAACTAATATTTTCCCATTACACTCTGCAAGACAAACAACCATCCCAGGTTTGGTACTTGGACAGTGGCTGCTCAGGACATATGACAGGTAGTAAGGATCTGCTGAGTGATCTTAGGCCCGAAAAAGGGCCAAAAGTCACATTTGGTGACAATGTACAGGGATCCATAAAAGGATATGGAACTCTTCAAGATGGTGTTGCTGTATTCAAAAGAGTAGTCTATGTGTCTGGGCTAAAACATAATCTTGTAAGCATAAGTCAACTGTGTGATGCTAGCTACAAGGTTAACTTTGATGAGTACCTAGGTTACATAATGGATCCCCAAGGCAAAGTTGTGTTGTGTGCACAAAGGAAGAAAGGTGTATATGTTGTGGACATGAAATCTACTGATCCCACAACTGAAACCTGCTTTATCTCCAGAAGCAATGCAGACGTGAACTGGTTATGGCCCAAAAGGCTATAACACCTAAACTTCAAGAACATCAACAAACTTTGTAAGAAAGAGTTGGTAACAGGTTTGCCTTCTATAACCTTTGTTAAGGATAAACTCTGCACAGCTTGTGAGAAAGGCAAGCAGAGAAAAACATCTTTTAAATCTAAGCACAATTTCTCTATTGATGCTCCTCTCTTCTTAATCCACATGGACTTGTTTGAACCAGTCAGTGTCCCAAGTCTAGGTGATAGAAGATACACTCTAGTAATGGTTGATGAATTCTCCAGGTTTACAATGGTGATCTTTCTGAAGAGCAAAGGAGAGGCTGCTAGAGAAATCATTGGATTTATCAAAAAGATGGAGATGTTAAATTCTGCTCAAGTTAAGCAGCTTAGAAGTGATCATGATACTGAATTCAGAAATAGTACTCTTGAGGACTTCTGTGAAGAAAGAGGGATCCCACAGAACTTTTCAGTAGTAAGAACTCCACAACAAAATGGAGTTGTTGAAAGGAGAAACAGAACTCTCATTGAAGATGCTAGAACCATGCTGTGTGCATCAGGTTTACCTTCATCATTCTGGGATGAAGCTGTCAACACTACCTACTTCACCAAAAATAGATCCTTGGTGGTGAAAAGGTTCAACAAGTTTCCCTATGAGTTAATCAAAGGGAGAAGGGCAAACATTTAGCTATTTCCATGTGTTTGGATGTCCCTGCTTCATTCTGAACCAGAGGGACCAGCTGGCAAAATTTGAACCCATAGCTGATGAAGGTGTGTTTGTTGGATATTCTGCTATCTCCAAATCCTACAGAGTATACAACTACACACGAAAGGTGATAGATGAATCTATCAATGTAACCTTTGAGGAGTCTAGGAGTGCTTCCACCAAAGCTGTTCCTGAATCAGTTTCAGGAGAGTTCAACTTTGATAATCTCATGCATTCCATTAATGAAGAAAAGGACTCAAAAGCTTCCGTTACACCCAGAGTGGAACCAGTTAACCACAATGGACATGATGATGACTATATTGATACACCCTGTGTGTATAAGGGTACTGGCATAATTACAACATCATGTCCTAAACCAATCGATGTTGATTTTCCTGGATCCTCTGCTGATATGTTCAACAATGGAGAGTCATGTTCAACAAGTGAACAGGCTCAAGATAACAGTGTGTCTGAAAATCTTGAAAGCTGCTCAACAGGACCTGTTGAAGATGCAAAAAACTTAGGAGAATCTTCATTGAGGCAAGATCCTAAGTGGATCAGGTGTCACCCAAATGATCAAATAATTGGTGACATCAACAAAGGGGTGCAAACAAGATGGGACAGCTTAGGAAACTTTTTTACGTTTTCTAGTTTTGTGTCCCTGATGGAGCCTAAGAAAGTGGATGAAGCACTGAAAGATGCCAATTGCATCACTGCCATGCAAGAAAAGCTCAATCAGTTTGAGAGAAACAAAGTATGGAAGCTGGTCCCTGCTCCTAAAGGAAAAACAATAATTGGCACAAAATGGGTTTTCAGGAATAAAATGGATGAGCAAGGTCATGTTATTAGAAATAAGGCAAGACTGGTTGCTCAAGGCTATAGACAGGAAGAAGGCATTGACTATGATGAAACATTTGCTCCAGTGGCCAGGTTAGAGGCAATTCGTTTGTTTCTAGCCTACGCTGCCCACAAGAGTATGAAGGTATTTGAAATGGATGTAAAGAGTGCATTTTGAATGGAGCTGCAAGAAGAAAAGTATGTCAAGCAGCCTCCAGGTTTTGAAAATGAACATCATCCAGGTTTTGTCGATAAGTTGGACAAAGCCCTCTATGGTCTAAAACAAGCCCCTAGAGCCTGGTATGACACTCTAACTGATTTCCTTATGAGCAATGTTTATTCCAGAGGTAAAGTGGATACCACACTGTTCATAAAGAAGGTGAAGTCTGATATTATGCTTGTTCAAATTTATGTGGATGACATAATATTTGGTTCTACTAATGAGTAGTTTTGCAAGAATTTTTCATTACTCATGAAATCAAAATATGAAATGAGTATGATGGGAGAACTTACTCTCTTTTTTGGATTACAGGTTAAACAAACCTCAAATGGAATTTTTATAAATCAAAGAAAGTACACTTTAGATCTTTTGAAAAAGTTTAAATTTGATCAAAGTTCTCCTATCAAAACCCCAATGTCAACCAATGTAAAGTTGAATGATGATGCCAGTGGCAAAGCTGTTTCAGTAACTGCTTACAGAGGCATGATTGGGAGCTTGCTATATTTAACTGCTAGTAGACCAGATATTATGTTTGCTACTTGTCTATGCGCTAGGTTTCAAGCTTATCCTAAAGAATCACATCTAGCTGCTATAAAAAGAATCTTCAGATACCTTAAGGGTACACCAGGTTTGGATCTTTGGTATCCCAAAGACTCATGTCTTGAGCTAACAGGATATTCAGATTCTGATTTTGCAGGCTGCAGACTAGACAGAAAAAGCACTACAGGTGGGTGTCAACTCCTTTGTGGTATGTTGATAAGTTGGTGTAGCAAGAAGCAGAACTCAGTTTCTACTTTTACTGTTGAAGCTGAGTATATTGCTGCTGCAAGCTGCTGTGGAAGATTCTGTGGATGCAGCATCAGTTTGAAGACTATGGACTTGTATACAGGAAGACTCCTATTCTGTGTGATAATACAAGTGCTATAGCCAACTCCAACAATCCAGTATTTCATTCCAGAACAAAGAATGTAGAAGTCAGACATCATTTCATCAGGGATCATATCCAGAAAGGTAATGTGGAGGTAAGTTTATTTCCACAGATGAACAGCTTGCAGACATTTTCACCAAGCCTCTTGATGAAAATAGGTTTAATTATCTTGTAAGCAAGCTGTGTATGTTAAATAAAAGTGACTAAGTGTACTTCATGTTCTAAGGCATTATATGTCTCACACTGCTCAAGTCTTTCAGAACAGCTTAGACAGAACAGGCTATGCATGTTCTACACTTAGCCAATTTCTGAAAACTTGAACAGCTTGAGCATATAACAGGTTTGAGATCATCAGTTTTCACTTCAAACCTGATCTGTTGATCAAACCTCCAACCTGCTCACTCTCTCAATCTGTCATACAAGACATTGTCTTGTAACTTGGTCAGCTATCGAACATAACCTGTTCTTGCATAGCTGCACAGGTTGAATGAACAGCTTGAGGAATGAACAGTCTGTGATGAACCCTGCTCATCACAGGTTTGACCAACAGCTTAGAACATCAGTTTTAATTACCTTTCTTAATAATTAAGTTTACTTAATTTCTGTATTTATTTAACTTAATTATCTATGGATAATGTATGTTAACGTGTGTTAGTGAATATAAAGGTTCAAGTGGTCTGACAACCGTTCTGACATGGACAACCGTTCCGTTTTCCGTTAAAGAACATTTCAAATCAACCGCTCAAACCTTTCTCTCTCCTACCCATTCACATACAAATCCTATAAATACCTCCTCTATTGTTTCATCTTCTTCTTCCTCTACTGCTACCATAACTTCCAAAGAACCCTAAAATCGACTAAGTTTCCAGTATTCATATTTCCACTACTCCACAAATGGCTCACCAAAACAACCCTTTGCTTCCAGTGCTCGTTGGTAAGGATGTTGAGAAACATCCATCTGTTACCATGATGCTGACCTTGAAACCCACGAACTACATTGCCAACCTAACCATTCCAAAAAACTATGTGGGAGAGAATATGGTGGAGTTTCTGAAGGTTCACCCTCTACACTACGCCATGACTGCATCTCCTGGTGTCCTGTACCAGGAGATGGTGTATGAATTTTGGTACACCTGTGCCTATGACCTAGCAACCAAAATTATCAGGGGAACCATTCTCAATGGGACTCAGACCATTGAGATCACTACTGGTCTTATCAGGGAAGTTCTCCATCTCCCTGTGGCTGAAACGTATGACTAGCCACAGCCTGAAAATGATCAGATGGGAAACTTGCCACACTTCTGTAGTGTAGCAGAACCCAAAGTTGGAGCCACACTGTTCAGAAAGGATCTCTCACCCACTTACAGCAATGCATTTGTGGTAATGTGCTTCAGCAACAAAGTTGGTTCTTTTGACCAGCTTAGCCGTGATGAAATCCCAATAGTCCTACAGCTTGTAGATGGGACTACTCTGAACATGGCTCGGTGGATTTTCATAAATTTGAGGAACCTGGTGCAGTAGGAAACACGTCCAGCTACTATTAGATACCCAAGGTTTCTGAGCCTCATATTCAAGCATGTCTGTGGTGAGCATCTCTATAACTCTCAGCCAATGTTACGTACTGCTGCCTTCCCAGTGATTGGGAATAGAATTTTCTATACCCCTGTACTCCCAAATGAGCCTCCTCTCTCTACACCTATGAGGAGGTTGCTTGGTATGGTGGAAGGACACTCTACTGTGAGGCTGGATCCAGTGACTGCTCCCAAGAGAAAATCCAAATCCATGCCGAAAGTTGTAAAAAGGATCCTGGAATCGACTCAAGAAGAGCATGTCCACAAGAAGGCAAAAACAGCTAAGTCTAAGTCTGCCGCATCAGCCTTTGTGGCTGAGGGGGAGCAGACTTCTCACCCTGGTTCATCTGTTGAACCTGAAGCCTTTATGGCTGGTGCCTCTGTGGCACCTGAGACCATGGAACATGCTAACCCCCTGAATCTGACCCAGTCTCACCACCAGTCCAAACACAATTCCTTACTACTTCTGCTCAATCCCGCACACTATCTCAATACTCCAGGAGAAAATCCTTAGCTAGGAAGAAAACACCTATCCAATCCAGCCCCTTTGACTCTTCTCAACAAGAGTCAGTTGAAAAAGAAGCAACCCATGTTGCCTCTACTATTTTGGGAGAAGGACCAGCATCATTGGAGCAGGCTTCACTCCAACATGAGTCTACCCTGAGTCAGCCTAGACCTTCTGGTTCCTCCCAACAGGAACCAGTTGTACATATGGAGACTACCACATCAACTATCCCAGCCTCTCAACAGGTTGAGGGTATTGAAAGACAGGAGTTCACTCCACTCCACATTGAGTCCACACAGTCTCCACCCCATACTTCTCTTACACACCCTGAGTCTGCACGAGGTGCCAAACCTGCTGGACTACACCATCCAGTAGATTAGCCTCAAACTTCTGCTCCTACTGATACAGCTGTTGTACACCCAACAGCTGCTGAAGGACCAACATCCCAGGCTGATGAGCCATAGGGAATAGACCATCCCTCTGGTGAGGCTGCTCCTCAAATGCAAATTCCATCAGTAGGTTTCACCACTGCTGATGTTGAAGTGCACATCCCATCTCCCCATGAGGAGGCACCTATAAACCATGGTGCTGTTGAGGGAACCACCCCAAGCTTTGATGAAGGTGCTGCAAAACAAGCTGCATCTGAAAGGCCACCATCTCCTACCCCTTCTCCTGATGAAGCAGCTACAGCCACTGCTGAAGGATTCATTGACCCTTCCAAGCTGGGCCATCTGACTTATGCCCAGGCTATGGAACTTCTATCAAAAGTATCCCTACCTTCTCCATCACATCCTCAAACACCTGCCTCATCCTCATCTCATTCTCATTTCTCACCATCTACTCAATCAAAACAGTCCACCCATACTCCTCCATCCCCTAAAGATCTTCCTTTGAAGGATCAGCTCTCATTGCTAACAAACAAAGTTGGCTCTTCGGAAAATTCAATGATCTCCCTACCATCAATCATCTCAGATGCTGTGTCTGCATAGCTCAAAGGATTCTTTGATTTGTTCAAGAATTCGTTTCCAACCCCTTCTCAAGCTGATCAGTCCTCACAACTGCTTGCACTTACTGCACAGCTGCAAACTATCTCCACTACCCTCTCCTCTATCCTTTCCACTGTGTCCTCCATGGCAGCTGTCTCCCAACAGCTGTCCACTCTCCTTAATACTTGCACCAATACCCTTCCATCTACATTGGCCAGCGTAAACGCTCGCATTGTCTCTTTGTCCAATTCTGTGTCATCAAACCTTGATGTTGTGCAAGACTCTCTTGAACTACATCTTGCACAGCTTCAAAGTTTGTTGTTCACAGCTTCTGACAAAGAAAACCTATCATAGCTATCCTCCATTGCTGATTCTCAATCTACCTCTCTTCAGACCTGCCTTACCCAGCTTGCAGAGGTTAAGGACAATCTGGCTTTCTTAGTGCATAGCCTGGTTGGCCCCAAACCTATTGCCAAAACTGCTGCGCCTGCTGAATTTGTTTCTCCAGGCAGACCACATGTTGAAGGTTATGTGCCATCTCCTTCAAAGGGGGAGAAGTTATATGCCTCAAAGACTAAGTCTAAGGGGGAGAAATCTTCTTCTCCATCTAAGGAGAAATCATCATCTGTTGGGCAAGCAGCAGGTGTATCACAAACAGGTCCCACTGGAGATGTCTCCCATCAAGCTGAAGCTGCTCAGCCTACTCAGGCTGGATCTCCAAACCCTGCACAAACTAAGGGGGAGTAATCCATTCCTGGGGACAGGCCAAGCAGAAGGAGACATCTGATTCTTCAAGAAGAAGAAGAAGAGGAAGAGGTTCCTGAAGCTGTTCCATCTACAGCAGCTAAAGGAAAGAAGAAAGCATCTGTAGCCCCTGACTACCTAAAAGTTGCATAGCTGAAGTTTGACAAGGCAAGAGCTATAGAAATGGATGTTTCTATGGAGATATACTATGAATACAGAGATGAACAGCTCCAAGCCCTTGAAAGACTAAAGAAGGAAGAAGCCTCTGCCAAAGCTGCTAGATCCTTTACATTCAAAGAGGCAAGTAAAATTAAAATGCCTTCTTTGGATGTGCAAAGAAAGTTGCTTGAGGCTACTAGGGAGTCAGTGGCAGAAAAGGAAGGTGAAAAGGAACAGGGTGCTCAGGTCTCGGTGACCAAGTCCAAGGAAGCATCCTCCTCTGCAAGAACCCAGATTCACTTTGACAACCTGGCAGGAAAAAGTTCTTTGATGTTGCTGACAGGAGACTTGCCAGGAAACCAATTGTCAAAGTTGTTCCCATTTCAAGAAAAGGCAAACAGTAGAAGATACAGATAACTAGAATGGGTGCTACAGGCCCAGAACTGGAAGCATATGAACACACTGACGTTGCATAAATGGGATACAGAGAATGGGTGGAGTTGGCAGTTGCCCTGAGCCAGTCTAAGTCTGAAACAGCTAAGACTATCAGGGCATACGTCAAAAAGTTAATGGAAAGAGTGAAGGAGTAGACCATAGCCTGCCTTAAGGAGTAGAACATGAGGAAGATAAGCTGATTGAAGAACCTAAGCTTGGGGTATTTTTGTAGATCCCCTTACAAAGAAAAAGTGCTTCGAAAGAGCATCAGACTTGGACAAGGTTGGTCTCAAACAACTTATTGCTTTCAAACTTGCTAATTTCTTTAGGCAATCCATAAAGTGGAGAGCAGCCATCTGGGATCAGCTCAGAGGCTTTTATGAAAGAGGGGAGCTTCAACATCCCAGTTTCATGTTCTAAGAGTTGAAATGGAAGAAATAGATGAAACTAGGGAACAACTTGAAGAGATGTTTGAAGAAGGGGTGCCACCACTGCCTTGAAGTCCATCTACTATCTAAGTAGATGAAGAATGGAAGTTGTCCATCAATTGGACAGGCTTGCCATTACTTGCTCCCATCATCAACAGTCCAACATGTTGAGATTTCTTAGTACATTAGTTGTACTTTGTTGCATTTGTTGTAACTTTTACTTTACATTAGTTGTAATCAACATTAGTACATAAGATCATGCATTGAAGTGTGTTATTCCATGCATGCAAGTCTGCTTGAATAAAACTGTTAGGCACAAAAAGGCCTCAATCAAACCTGCTCTGCATCTGAGGGGGAGATTATTAATCAAACCTGTTGATGCCTTTGAAGATTGAATTTAAGGCCTGTTATATGCCTTATTGAAACCTGAAAATGATTTGCAATATCAGCCTAAAGTTGTTCTGTGTGTTGCATGTGTTGCAACAAAGGCAGTTTTGCCCAAGCTGTTCAGTCTGCTGAACAGGCTGGACATAAACTGTCTACGCTGCTCTTCTGTTCTTTGTGAACAGAACCTGTTCTTTGTGAACAGGCTAAACACTTTATGGAATGTGTTTCCAAGTCCTCATGTATTGTTTTTTACTACAAGAACAGTTTACAAAGTCGAAGACAAAGTGGAAATCAGAACTGCTCAGCCTGCCCAAGCTGTTCTGTTACATGAAGACAAAAGGTTATTTGAAAAAGGGTGACAGACCTTTTTCTTATATCAAAATAGGCCTTTACAAGGAAGAAAAACACAAAGTTGACATTCCTTATTTGGTTAAAGGCAATGCAACAGTAGACAACGTGAAAAGACAAAAGTTCTGCACATGTGAAGACAAGTCTGCTTTTCAGAAAGGTGCAGAAGAGGTTATGTTGTCTTTTCAACAAGACTTCTTCTTTTTCATGTTGTCCAATGAAGAAGCTTCTCTTAGATCCTCTGAGTGGGTATAAAAAGAAACTTCCAAGGATTGATCGAAAAAGCCAAAAAGCTAAGTGCTGAAAACAAGAGTGAACGTGCATTAAAAGTGTGTCTTTCATGCATGCAAGTCTGCTTGAATAAAACAGTACTCAGTGTCTAAGTTGTTCTTGTTCAAGCTAATCCTCAGAGTCTTGTAAACACAGTGAGTGATTCTTAGTGAGTGTATTCATTGTAATTAGTTTTAGTCAGTCTTAGACTAGTTAGATATACTGTTGTATCTGTCATCTCAGCTTGAACCTTTCCGCATTCAAGCTTGTTTGTAATTAACATTTGTTAATAATACATACAAACATTGAGAAAATTGTGTGAAGTTTTTAAAGTGCTGTATTCACCCCCCCTCTAGAGCTTAAAGTTATACACTTGGGATATCTTTTGGGACCTACAAAAACAGTAACGTGTGTCCAAGCTGTTCTTATTCAAGCTGTCCATCTGTGTCTTGTAAAATCAGTGACTTCAGCTTAGTGATTGTATTCATTGTATCTAGTCTGAGTGTGTCCTAGATTAGTTGAACATCTGTAGTATCTGTCATCTCAGCTTGAACCTTTCCGCAGTCAAGCTTGTTTGTAATTAACACTTGTTAATAATATACACAAACATTGAGAAAAGAGTGTTGAGTTTTAAATTGCTGTATTCAAACCCCCCCCCCCCCTCTACAGCTTAGAACAATTCACTAGGGAAACCTTTTGGGACCTACAGCCCTTTAACTAAAAGAGGAATGTCAACTTTGAACCTTTCATCTTCTATTTAGGCCATTTTGATATAAGAAATGGTCTATCACCCATTTCAGATATCCCTTTGTCTTCATGTAACAGAGTTCTGTTTTTCCACTTTGTCTTTAACTTTGTAACTGATCTTGTAGTCTAAAATAATACATGAGGACATGGAAACATATTCCATAAAGTGTTTAGCCTGTTCAAAAAGAACAGATTCTGTTCACAAAGAACAAAACACTTAGAATTTGTCCAAGATGCTCAACAGAATAGAGCAGCGTAGACAGTTTATGTCCAGCCTGTTCAACAGAATGAACAGCTTGGGCAATCTGTCTTACTTGCAACGAATACAACAGAGTAAGCAACTTTGACTTATATTGCAAATCACTTTTCAGGTTTCAATAAGGCACTAACAGGCCTTAAATTATACCTTTAAGTGCATCAAACAGGTTTGATTAAAAATATCTCCCTAAGATGTAGAGCAGGTTTGACTGAGGCCTTTTTGTGCCTAACAGTATCGCCACTGTCCAATTAATCCACTCTTCACATAGGAGGCCTTTGCCAAGTCTTGTGCATAGCCCATTCTTTGGAAGGCCGATTGCCTTATCGCAGCCGGAAAATCTACTGGACGATCTTCTTGCTCTACTGTCCCCAATTGAAGAATCTCCCTCAGATTGTCCGCCGAAAATGCAATCCCTTGCCCGTTGACAGTAGCCCTCAAAACCGGAGGCACTATGGAACTATCCACATGTAAAGTTCCCCAAAACTGTCGAAGATATTGAATCATAAGCGTTGGGTTGTGGGTCAACGCATAAGCGATCCTTGATCGTGTCAAGAATTCCAAAATTTCTCTATACGACCACGCCTCAGCTGCTTGGAGGTCTATGCTAATGACCATATTGTGCTTATTGAAGAAAGCACTGTAGGTCTCGAAAGGTTCCCAAAGTATATAGCTTTAAGCTGTAGAGGGGGGGTGAATACAGCTATTTAAAAAACTACACACTATTTTCTCAATGTTTGTATGTATTATCAACAATTTGTTAATTACAAACAAGCTTGAATGCGGAATAGTTCAAGCTGAGATGACAGATACAACAGTATGTTCACTAGTCTAAGACAAACTCAAACTAGTATACAATGAATACACTCACTAAGAAGCACTCACTGTGTTTACAAGACTTAAGGGAACAGCTTATGTAAAACAGCTTAGACACACAGATACTGATTTACACAGAAGGCTTGCATGCATGAAAATCACACTTGCACGTTCACTCTTGGTTTCAGCACTTAGCTTTCTTCACACCTCTTTCTGTCCTTAGAAGCTTCCTTTTATACTCACTCAGAGGATCTAAGAGAAACATCTTCATTGGACGGAATGAAAAAAGAGAAGTCTTGTTGAAAAGACAACATAACCTTTTCTGCACTTTTCTGAAAAGCAGACTTGTCTTCATGTGCAGAACTTTTGTCTTTTTACTTTGTCTACTGTTGCATTGCCTTTAACTAATTTAGGAATGTCAACTTTGCGTCTTTCTTCCTTGTAAAGGCCTATTTTGATATAAGAAAAAGGTCTGTCACCCTTTTTCAAATACCCTTTTGTCTTCATGTTACAGAACAGCTTGGGCAGGCTAAGCAGTTCTGTTTTCCACTTTGTCTTCGACTTTGTAAACTGATCTTGTAGTCAAAAACAATACATGATGACTTGGAAACATATTCCATAAAGTGTTTAGCCTGTTCACAAAGAACAGGTTCTGTTCACAAAGAACAGAACACTTTAAAATTGCCCAAGCTGCTCACCAGTGTAAAGCAGCGTAGACAGTTTATGTCCAGCCTGTTCAGCAGACAGAGCAGCTTGGACAAACTGTCTTAGTTGCAACACATGCAACATATAGAACAGCTTTAGACTGATATTGCAAATCATTTTCAGGTTTCAATAAGGCATATAACAGGCCTTAAATTCAACCTTCAAATGTATCAACAGGTTTGATTATAAATCTCCCCCTCAATGTAGAACAGGTTTGACTGATGCCTTTTGTGCCTAACAATCTCCCCCTATTTGCAATAACCAGTCTAAGCTGGTCTTATCAAAAATCATTATATATTTTTACAGTACATTTTGCTGAATTGAAATTTACAACATTACAGTAAAGTAAAAGATCAGTTTATATATACACTGATTCTTGATTACATTAGAACAACACATGTTCTTACAAGAGTACAACTAATGTACTAAAGTATTTTACAACTAATGTAAAAGCAAAAATTACAACATATGTAACATATAGTACAACTAATGTACATTGGACTGTTTTTGTTGGGAGCAGAAAACGGTAAGCCTGTCCAACTGATGGACAGCTTCCATTCTTCACCTACCCAGACGGTAGATGGACTTCATTACAATGGAGAAGGATCCTGAACCATCTTTTCCAGTTCTTCCCTTGTATCCTCAAGTTCCTCAACTTCACTTCTGATAATCATGAACTTGGGATCATTGAGCTCTCCTCTTTCATAGAAGCCTCTGAGCTGATCCCAGACGGCTGCTCTCCATTTGCTAGACTGCCTAAATGAAACTGCAATTCTGAAGGCGGCAAGTTGTCTCAGATCAACTTTGTACAGCTCTGAGGCTCTTTGGAAGCACTTCTTCTGAGTTAGGGGATCTACAAAAAATGCCCCCAGCTCAGGTTCTTCAATAATCTTGTCATCCTCAAACTCTATTCCACTAGGCAGGCTATGATCAACTCCCTTCATTTCAATGGCATAGTCGCCCTGTTCGATCAATGTAAGGAGTAGCTCCATCTCTGTGTCCTTCCTTGACCTCCTGGCCTTTATTTTTGGATGTGTCACAAAGACACCTTCACTAACTTCCTTAGAAATCAGGCCAAGATCCTTTACTCTTTCCATCAACTTCTTGACATATGCCCTGATTTGTTTAGCAGTTTCAGACTTTGATTCACTCAGGGCAACTGCCAGCTCAATCCACTCCCTGTATCCCATCTGAGCTACATCAGTGTGGTCATAAGTTTCCAATTCTGGGCCTGTTGCACCCATCCTTGTTATTTTAAGCTTCCACTGACTGCCTTTCCTTGATACAGGGACAGCTTTGACAATTGCTTCCTTGGCTAGCCTTCTTTCAGCAACATCATGAAACTTTTTCTTAGCCAAGTTGTCAAAGTGGTATTGAGCTCTTGCATGGGGTACTGTTGATTTGGTCACAGAGACCTGAGTACCTTTCTCTACTTCCTTCTCTTTCTCCCCTGCTGATTGTCTGGCAGCTTCCATTATTTTCTTTTGCACTTCCAAGGTAGACATTTTAATTTTCTTTGCTTCTTGGAGTGCAAAAGATTTAGCAGCTTTAGCAGATTCTTCTTCTTTTCTCAATTCCTCCAGAGCTTGAAGCTGTTCTTCTCTAAACTCAAAGTACTTGTGCATAGGAAGACCCATCTCTTTAGCCCTGGCCTTGTGAAATTGAATTTCTGCCTGTTTCTGCTGTATGGGATCATCAGCTACCTTTTCTTTTCCTTTAGCTGCTGCTGTAGTGACAGCAGCCTCAGGGATTTCCTCTTCTTCTTCTTCAGATAGAATTAAGTGCCTCCTTTTACTGCTAGGCCTGTCCTCAGGCATGACTTCCTCCCCCTTAGACTGAGCAGGGTTTGGAAAGACAGCCTGAGTAGGCATAGCAGCTTGAGAGACACCTTCAGCTGCACATGTTTCAAAGACATCTGCTGGCTGACCAGTGTGAGTTGCAGACACTGGTATCTCCTTAGGAGAAGAAGTTTTCTCCCCCTTAGACTTAGTCTTCGAGGCAGATGACTTCTCCCCCTTTGAAGGAGATGAAGCAGCGACTTCAACACCTGGTCTGCCTGAAGACACAAAGTCAGCAGGCTTGCCAGCAGGTTTAGTAGAAGGTTTAGGACCAACATGGCTAGTCACTAAGTAAGCCAAGTTATCCTTCACCTTAGTAAGCTGGGAAAGACAGGTCTGAAGAGAAGTGGAGTGGGAATCAGCAAGGGATGTGATCTTAACAATGTTTTCCCTGTCAGACGCTGTGAACAGCAGAGTTTGCAGCTGTGCAAGATGAAGTTCTAGAGAATCTTGCACATCAGCAAGATCTGATGACACAGAGTTTGACAGGGAGCCAATTAGAGTTTGTAAGCTAGCCAGAGTGGCTGGAAGGGTAGAGTTGCAAGAAGTGAGAAGTGATGACAGCTGTTGGGAAATAGCTGTCATTTAGCACACAGAATCCTGCTGAATGGAAAGAATAGAGGAAAGGGAGGTGGACACAGTTTGCAGCTGAGCAGTGAGTGCTAACAGCTATGGAGATTGATCAGGCTGTGGAGTGGTAGGGAAAGAGGCCTTGAACGAATCAAGGAACCCCTGAAGTTGTGCAGACACAGAGTCTGATATGATGGAGGGTAGAGAGTGCATGGAGTTTTCCAAAGAACCAACCTTGTTGGTCAGCAAAGAAAGCTGATCCTTCAAAGGCAGATCTTTGGGAGATGGAGGTGTATGGGTAGATTGTTTTGAGTGGGTAGATGGAGAAGAGGATGATGAAGCTGGTGTTTGAGGATGTGATGGAGAGGGAAGAGGGACTTTGGACAGAAGCTCCATAGCCTGGGCAAAAGTAAGATGGCCCAGGTTGGAGGGATCAAGAGGTCCTTCAGCAGCGGCTGTAGCTGCATCACCAGGAGAAGGGGATGATGTTTTGGGGCCTTTCAGATGCTGCTTGTGTTGCAACACCCTCATGAAGACCCAGTGGTGGTTCCCTCTGCAGTGCCTTTGGGTCTAAAGGCACCTCATCATTGGGAGATGGGATATGCATTTCAACATCAGCAGTGGTGAAACCTGCTGATGGAATTTTCATGAAGGGAGCAGCCTCACCAGAGGGATGGTGTGATCCCTGAGGTTCATCAGCTTGGGATGTTGGTCCCTCAGCAGCTGTTTGGTGCAAAACAGCTGGATCATGGGGAGCAAAAGTTTGAGGCTGAGCTGCTGATTGGTCTATATCAGCAGCGTGGGCACCTCGTGC
>JAANYP010003813.1:102841-137179 GCA_020465985.1 Centrapalus pauciflorus | reverse complement strand
TAATATATTTTCTCGTCATGGAATTCCTAGAGCCATAATTAGTGATGGGGGTTCTCATTTCAAAAATATGTACTTTAGCAAACTACTTAAGCATTATGGAGTGACGCATAAGATAGCTACCCCATATCACCCCCAAACTAGTGGACAAGTAAAGGTATCTAACAGGGAGGTTAAGCGAATATTAGAAAAAACAGTACGACCCGATCGGAAAGATTGGTCAATACGATTAGATGATGCACTTTGGGCGTATCGTACAGCGTATAAAACCCCTATTGGTATTTCTCCTTATAAACTAGTGTATGGGAAATTATGTCATCTTCCGGTGGAGTTAGAACACCGAGCCTTATGGGCCATTAAAAATGCAAACCTTAACTTCACGGCTGCCGGTATAAATCGAAAACACCAACTGAACGAATTAGAAGAAATTCGCAAGGAAGCTTATGAAAGTTCTAAAATATATAAAGAAAAAACAAAAGCTTTCCATGACCGAATAATTAAACGAAAGGTGTTTAATAAAGGTGACAAAGTCTGGCTATTTAACGCACGCTTGCGGCTCTTCCCAGGCAAATTAAAAAGTAAGTGGACAGGCCCATACACAGTGACTAACGTTTTCCCCTATGGTGCGGTTGAAATAATAGATCAAAAAGGTGGTGAGCCGTTTAAAGTAAACGGACACAGATTAAAATTATTTGTACAATGGGCTGACAATGAAATTATATCATCTGAGACAATGGTCTTGGAAGATATCACTTAAATACTACAGAGTTCCAAAATGTCTGGCTGAAGACATTAAACTTAGCGCTTTTTGGGAGGCAACCCAAAGAACTTTGTGGGTATGTTCCATAGAAACCCTCACGAGACTATAACTCGTCCACTCGGGCTACCGAGGGGTTTAAAGGCTTGTTGCACGTGCTAAGTGCAATCGTTCTCACCACGAAAGTGTGCGTTAATTTCTGCAATTTAAATTTTATTATTATACCGTAGTTTGTTTTTTTTTCTTTTAGTTAGTCAAATAATAGTTCATCCTATACTCCGGTATACTTATAGTAACCAACTAAGTTGGGGAATAAGTTACCCAAATAAGAATCTGCAAAACCCATGCCGAAGATAGACAAATTTTGGACACATAAGGGACAAAAATTCGGTACAATGTACGACAAATCGTTACTTTTTGGGGGGACCAAACGATACAAACAGCACACACGAAAATCGCCTGGAAACAGTGCAGCGCACCGGCCAGCGCAGGCCTGCGCTCCGCGCTGCGCCCCAAGCGTACCGGCCAGCGCAGGGGTGCGCCTGCGTCTGCGCCTCGATGCGTTTCTGCGATTTTTAAACCCTTTTTCAACCCATTTGCTTCATTTTCTCTCCAAACTTCCGAAACTTTGCTCTCTTCTTGCTTCCAACACTTCCGGATCGTCGATTTCTTGCTTGAATCGTGCTCATCCTTCAATCATCTCCCCAATGTAAGTGATATTTTGCCAAATCCTTCAAAGAAATGCTATTTCTCCATGAAAGATTGATGTTAGTATTTTTGACCTAACTTCATGATGTGGTTAGTTGATCATATCTTAGAGTTGTATTAGTCATTAATATGTGCAATATGCTAAAACACACCTATTTCATGACCTCCTAGTAAATTCTTAGTATAGTTTTTTTTCAGGAACTCTTTCACTGTGAAACATTTAGAAGTCTATATTTAAAATACAATCCAGTGAAGAAACACTATTCTATGCTAAATCTAGGGTGCACATGTTGCTCTATTATAACTTCATGAGTCGTATTGTTATTCGCTCCCTTTGTCGTTCATAATCATGCACGTCACGACAAATCTTGCCATGTTTCGTTGCCATCTTCGTTCATGCACATGCATCAACTTTATGAAGAATGCTCATTACATTGCGCTACTTGCACCTTCATGGAATGCATCGCACTTCACATTTATGTATTTCGCATCGGGTTCTTCGAAATCCATCGGAATTAACATGCTTGTGTGCTATTATGCATTTTATTGTGCTTAATCCCGTTATTCGTTGCTATGTATACATAGATGTCGCAACAATTCACCGGAAGTTCTCGTCGCCGTATCACTCGCACCCCAAGAATGCGTGTGCATACTCCCATTCCGATCAACATCGAGTATCCCTCACCACCACCTTCACCACCAGTGTCGACACCACCCACACACTTTTATATAGAAAAAACTCTCAAGGAATCTGATTTTAAACACTTTGGTATCATCGAGAGTTTCGACCGGCTTGGGTGGTCGGGGGTGTTGCAGATTGAAACGCCGTATGTGCATGAGACTGAGATTTGTGAATGGATGAACACTCTAATCCGTAGAGAAGGGGAGGTGGATCATGATTTTGAGTTACGAGGTCGCATAAATGGGAAAGAAGTGGTTGTTTCTAGGAAAGAATTATGTGATTACTTTGATTTCGACACGGATGTCCCGATCACACGAGAATTTTGGACTGAGCAGGACTTGTCAAGTGGGGTGTTGAGGCACTCGGAAGGATGGGCTAAAAAGCTCACTGAGGTTTTTACTCTTTCGATTGAGCAAGCGCGAGTTTATTCAAAGTACTATAGGGGCGATCTCCGCCCTTGGGCCAAGGTTTTGTGGAAGCTCATTGTGTTCAATATTCTGCCAAGATCTGCTAATACCACTGCTGTCCGAACCCGTGAGGTCATTCTTATTCATGCTCTGCTCACTGGAAAACCGGCCATTTCACTCGCGTTCATTATGATGCAAAACATTTGGGAATCTACTCTTGTGAAGCCACAAATGGAGATACCGTATGCACGAATGCTCACCGAACTCTTTATCAATATGGGTGTTATTTCGGACGGGGCTAGCCCACGCCTTTTGGGACCTAATGACGTTTGGTTTACCCGGCATACTATGGCGGGTCTACAATTTGAACAGGTATCGGGCACATTCCTGATTAGGGACCCCGCACATGGTACCGTCTCAATCATTCCTGCTAGCCGATCTTTTTACCGATATGACCAACCATTGGACAAGGGAAAAGCGAGAATAGAAGAATTCAAGTGTGACAAAGACGACGTGAAGTTTGTGAAAGCTGAGGTAAAGTTTGAGAGAGGAGGATCATCGAATGCGCACCTATCGGAGAATGAGGTCTTGGAGGCACGCCTGACTGCCATCAAGAATGCAGTCGAAGGACTACTGGCAGCGAATACTGCAGTCCTTTCAGAGGTGGACAAGCTTAAACAAGATGCCAGCATTCACGGGATCACGGTGGGAGCTCACTCCCGCTGGCTCGCTAGCCTCCAAAGGAGGATAGAGGAGCTCGAGCGGGCAGTCGGCCGCCGTAGTTCCCACACCGTCTCCACCAACACCTCTCATTTGACGTCACCTGATGACTATTGATTCCATCCTTGCGCGAAATTCTCTCTAAAACACTTTGCTCCTGACTTTTAAAACAATTGCTACTTGGTTCTGTAAATGGCCGTAGGCCATAACAACTATATGTGTGGTGTTCGTGTTGGCACCGTAGACTTTACTTTCCCGTACCGATTGCATATTAGGCTTATTAAACATTTGACTTGCAAATCTCCGTTGCCTACACGTTACTTTGCTCATACGCTGATTTTCGCCTCCATAGTGTCAGGGACGACACAATCTTCAAGTTGGGGAAGGGGAAACACATAGATGCGTTTATAAAATGTAGGATAAATGCTTAATTTTACCGGGAAAACGTAAATTATCAAACCAAGCATGCACCCAACCAACTGAAAAAAACGAAAATTTTTTGAACCGAACAGGCCCCCCAAGCGCAGCCGCCGGCGCAGGCCTGCGCCCGGGGGTGCGCCTGCCCGTGATCTCCTCATTTTAAATAGAAAAATTTTTGCAAAACCCTACAAGAGCACCCCATGCGCCCCCATTACGGCTCCTTCACTTTCTCCACAAATTTCCACCTAAAAAACTCATTTTTGTCCACAAAAATCACTAAAAATCAAGTTGGTGATTGGCATTAAGCAAGAAGTAGCAAGAAATTTGAGTTTGCAACTCAAGTTGGGGAAGTTAGAAGTTAAGCTAGGCATCATCTACCTCCACTCTAGATTCAACCTCTCTTTCGTTTTTTTTTTATCAAGAACAAGGTACAAAAGCTTCACCATTCTTGAACTAGTAAGCTTTCATGGAGTTTGAAGATTGAATTTTGACTTTTAGATTGACTTTTTGCATGACCATTTATACATGATAATTCTAAATGCTTCTATAGTATAGAATAGATTATCGAGTGAAAGCATGAGCACGATTAAGAAAAAAAAAAGCATGCTAGTCAATTTCCGGAAAGTTGGTTGTTATTTTGTGCAATTTTGCTTAAATTATTAAGATGTGAAAAAGTGGTTAAGTTGATATATTTATGCATCTTTATGTTATATATGCTAGTTGCACAATTTATCAATTATGGTTCTTTGTTATGAAAATAGAACGAGTTAAGAATTTATAAATATATATATACTTAAGTTGTCGTATTTGCAGATGTCTCGCCGAACTAGACAACGCGTGGGGGAGGGCGCCAGTTCTTCTACCCAACCGAGGGTAGAATGGAACCCGGACTTCAATCTTTCACAACATCCAGCGAACATTCGACGACAACTGTTCATGACAAAGAAATTCTCCGGCAAAGTGTTAGTCGAAAAAAGAGTTAAGAAAGACGAGTTTGAGAATTATGGGGTAGTTCGATGTTTCAACCGGCTAGGTTGGGAGGCAGTACTAGATTTAGGAGGGGAGCACATTTATCACGATGAAGTGGTGGAATGGATGTCCACATTACGACGCGAAGAAGGACAATTCCGAGGTGATTTCACCTTAATAGGTCGCGTTAATGGGCATGAATTTCCAATGAATGCACAAGCGTTGCGGGAGGTTTTTGGGGTTGATATCGGTGTTGGAGAAGACGGGGCACGAAACTTCAATTATGAATACAAAACAGACGCCCAACTAGCATTCACTGATCGCACGTGGGAGGGTGAATGGACCACACAGTTGGCCGAGATATTAAAAATCGATTATAATGCCGCAGCTGGATACACGGCATATGCTAGGCGTGACCTTAGTCCCATGGCGAAGGTACTACACAAGATTGTTACCAACAATGTGCTGCCAAGAGATAGCGATTTGACAAAGATTCGGCACAAGGAGGTAACTATCCTTTACGCATTGATGACGGGAGAGCCGAGCCTTTCTTTTGCGTGGATTGTGATGAATGACCTGTGGTCAATGTACGATACAAGGGAGAGAAAAATAATCCCTCACGGTTGGATTTTATCTGAGTATCTGAGGGCCCAGGCAGCGATTTCCCCCATATCTGTTCCGAGGGGAGTCTCCGGCGCCGTTATTACAGCGGCAATGATACAAAGCATCACTCTGCGCCAAACAGACCAAGGATTCGAGATCTTTGATTCCGACACGGGGAAAACACATCGAGAGTTATACGGTATAGAGGAGGCAGAGGCTTACCATCAGCATCAAGCCGAGAGAGTACACGCAGCAGGAGGAGCCAATGATATGTCCCAAGTCATTGCTCGGTTGGACGCAATGAACCTTCGATTGGGCGCCTTTCAAGAAGACGTGGTTGGAAGAATGGATGAATTTCAGCATGAATTAGAAACTCAGACGAGCCGAATCGACGAGATATACACCGGTGTGCGCGCATCAGCCTTTCAGAACGCTTATTACAATCAGCAGCAGTGGGCGTACACCGATGCAGTGCGAGATCACATGAATTATAATGCTGGGTTACCATACCAACCATACGAGAACTACCAGTGGCAGAATTTCGAGAGACTGAACATGGAGGATCGAACTCCTCAATATTTCCCAGCCTATGGTCGAGTTCCCACCACGACACGCGGAGAAAGCATAGTGCACCCTACGAACATGTATCCACCTGCACCCCATATGCAAGAAGACCGAAACCCCTTCGGGGAATTCTTTGCTGGTATTTTCGGACCGCCACCACCGCCACAGTAGTCAGGTTCTTCCGTTCCTCTCTCTAAGTAGGATGAAGTATTGTTTTTTATGCTTTATTATTTTATGTTTGTTTTTGCGTGTATTATTTTGATTGAATAAATGTGTTTCCTTTTAAGAAGATTGTGTGAAAAGCGAGCCGTAAAAGATCCGATCAATTAACCCGATAATTTTTTATGGTTGAGCTTGCAACTTAAATATGATGATGTTAGTTAGGTCGGTTTCAAGCAAGAAGATGTAATTATATGAGTTTAAATATAACACAAAGAGTCAGAGATGTTTAAAACCAAGGAAGTGAACCGAGTTTGAAGTAAGATATATTGCGTTGTAGCGAGTGGTAATTAACAAGGATTCCAATAGCCGCTAATTATTCATGCAATAAGGGGGAGGAAGCGAACACGAATAAAGCCTCAATTCAAGTGTGACCTAGTTGATTCAGGAGATTAAATCTGAAGGGTACCATCATGCCTAGTCCCCTAAGGCCAACTGGTCTGGGAGCGGCTGACCCAAATCCTGTTACACGGATCATCTAGAAAGTCATAGTAAACTTGAACGAAAAACATAGACATTGCATGAAAAGAACAAAAAGAAAAAAATTAGTAGCTCAAGTCATGCATCGAGGAAAAAGATGGTCCAGTGACCCACGTGAATTCAATTCTGTAACCTTGAGCTAAAAGGATAATAGTGGTGAGGAATTTTTGAACAACTATCCGAGAAACATCACGATATATCTGAATTAAATTCTGTTCGTGTCTGCGAGTTTCAACACATCTATGAAGGCTAGTGCTTGTTTAAATGAGTTAATTATGTTTTGTACGATTGATAAACCCGATGTTTTAAAAAATCTGATTTTCGTTGCTTGCTCGGGACGATCAAGAATTAAGTTGGGGAAGTTTGATCGGGTTATAATTTACCATGTTTATTAAGCGTAAAAGAGTTATTTTTAATGCAAAAATGTTATAGAATGTGCCGCTATTAAATAAATTCTGTGCCTATGCAGGAAAACAAAATCCGGTTTAAAATGATGAAAAAAAAAGGACGAAATTTCAGAGCCAGGCGCAGAGAGGGGCGCAGCCCTGCGCCCAGACCGAGGGTTCAACAGAAGAAATTAATTCTCAAAAATACGGATTATACAGAGGGGCGCAGGGGGGGGCGCAGGCCTGCGCCTACGGCTGCGCCCAACCCATTAAAATAATGGACGGCCGTTTTTAGGGTTTTTCCATCTTTTCCTATAAATACCAAGTCATACTTCAAAGTTTGAAAGCGTTTTTTGGAGGAGAAGGCTAAGGAAAAGAACCCTGTTTGAGCGAAAATACGTACGAAGAACACACGAGTCAATCTACGGCGATGAATCCACAACTCTTGAACGTTGCATCAACCATGTCCGGCTAAGCTCGTCATAATCATTCTCGGAGGAAGCACATCGCTAAGTTTTACTTTATGAACGATTACTTTAAGTTTACATGGTTTTTATTATTTATATTTTGATTGTAAACGAATGATTATTATTTTGTTGTTGCGTTTCGCAAGATAGTTCGTAGACATTTTATTATTCGTGCCGAGTTAATTATTTAATTAAGACGAGTAATCAAACGTGTCACGCGCTATGCCCAAGATCACGTAATGGCTTTAATAATAATTCCAACAAAGATTATGTCTATGTAATCTTCAAATCGTTTTCATAAATTAAACACAAAGCGCGGTGTGGAATCCGGGAATGGTTATCTTCGTATTTTATTCAATCAAACAATCTTCTTAAGTTTTCTTTTCACAAAATTCGCAAGTAATTAGTTTTATAAATCAAAGCAATCACCTTTTTACAACCAAATCAATCTTTCGAAATTAATTATTTTACAACGCTAGTCGCTCGAATACGTGCATTTAACCTCTCGCTCTCTGTGGATACGATCCCTACTTACCCTAGCTTCTAAGGTATTTAGTGGTTATTTTTGACGGGTTAACGACACTCGCATCAAATTTTGGCGCCGTTGCCGGGGAGCGGTTGCGCTTAAATCACGTATTTTAGTAATTAGTTAATTTAATTTTAAATTTTATTTAAATATAAATTACATTTTCATATATTTAGTTGCCTTATTTTCTTTAGAGTAATTTAGGTAATTTAGTTAATTTAGTCAATTTCAATTATTTGCTTATTTGCTTTTATTTGCTTACTTAAATTAGTTTAAGTTTCCATATTTTGCTATTATTCCATTTAATTAGTTTTTAATTAGTTTTAATTTTAATTATTGTTTTAGTTTATTAAAAAAAAAAAAAAAAGGGAATCGTGGCGCAAGCATCGATTCTCACCAAAAAGAAAGTAACTAATTCGAATTCTTCATCTAGCCCTTCTAAGTTTATGCACACACGATATTCTGGTAGAATTTCACCCTTGAAGTTTGATCCAGAAATCGAAAAAACTGCTAGATCTAATAGGCGAGCCACAACTCAAACAAACGAAATTAGAAATACTGTTCCTACAGTAAACGTGGAAGAAGAAATAATTAATTCGGAAGACGAGAACATCGAAAACGTTCTTGTCGACGTCCAACAAAACCAAAGACCGATGGGAGACCGTAGAACCGTAGAATCCCATTATAGGTCGGGTGATATCCCTGATATCCCTCAATACATGTAGATCATTCAAGCACCACTAAAACTTTGATCCTGGGAGCACTTTGGTTAAATGTTTGTTGCATTCAGATGAGTATGAACCTTTTCTACCATTACTTCCTTGTTGCTCACAAACTCCCTTATGAAATGCAGCTTTACATTGATGTGTTTAGATCTCTCATGAAAAGTTGGATTCTTGGCTAAGTGTAATGCGCTTTGGTTGTCACAGTGTAGTATCTTCACTTTAACCCCTAGCTCAGTTAGAAACCCTTTAAGCCATAAAGCTTCCTTAAGTGCTTCTGTTAAGGCTATACATTCAGTCGATGATAACGCTACAACATGCTACAAAGAAGCCTTCCAACTAACTGAACATCCATACACCATAAACACATACCCACTTACAGATCTAAATTTATTCAGACCCTTTGCAAAATCAGAATTAGAATATCCTTGAAGACTTTTAACATCATTTTGTTCAGTCCCAAATATTAACACAACTTCTTGAGTACCCTGTAAATACCTTAAAATCCACTTCACTGCTCTCCAATGTTTTTTTCCTGGATTTGACAAGTATCTACTAACAACACTCACAACTCCTCGATGCATGATCCCCTCTTGCATAAAGTAGTCACAATACTTGTGCCACTCATCAATTTCCATTTGTTCTGGAGGGGAATTTCGAATTTCATCCGGATGTTCGTACCCCCCTCAATCGGAAAAATGTTTTATTTTAAAACGAGATTTTCGATCTTTAAATCTCGATGCACATTGTGCATTAATTCCCGCAACTATTTGCGTCGAATGTGGACCTGACAAATGAGGTCCCATGTCAAAATATGTCTGCAATTTATAAAAGATAATCATGTTAGTGTGTATTTTTATAAATTTACAAAAATATATTAAACAAATTTAACCTGTAATTCAGGCCAAAGAGGGGCCCTTAGATGATCGGGTACATCACCCCACGAATTATAATATTTGGGGATGTCACCGACAAAATCCCCGATCAAGTTATTGAAACCGCCAGCATTATCTCCAAGGGCTCGATACGTCCCCTGTTTAATATCAAATCTAATGGGCAATGGTCGTTGCCCATTCTTTTTCCATAATTTTCTTAGACCTTCATTTGTGGTTTTTCCACGAGTCTTTGAACCTACAATTCAAATGAACCAAAATGAATAATACAAGTAATTAAACTAAGTAAACTAAAAATGTTTAAAGAATTTCTTACTACTTTGACACATGGATGGTGGTTGCCAAGAACCCCCGGGAGGATCACCACCACAATCACCACCATGACCAGTCGCTACAGTCGTCATCTGTCAAAAAAATTAGAAGTATAATAACCTACAAAACAAACATTAGTGTATGTTGACAGTTCAATAAACATATTGAAAAAACAACTCAAGAAACATATTATAACTAATTAATGTCTTCACAAATTACAACTTAAAAACAATTGGATTCATCACTGGAACAATAACGTATTTCTCACTCATTATCAGACTCCAAATTATCACTGTCAGATTTATCAACAACGTCAACATTGTTTTAAGTTAACTTTACTAATTAACTTTATGTCACTTTAAAGTAATATATGTTTCTATTTGATGATACTTTAATATATGTTTTAAGTTAACTTTACTATAAATGAATATATGTTTTTAACACTAATTAATATACATATTAATATGTGTTCTAATTTGATAATACCTCAATATATGTTTTAATTTGCTTTTAATTCAAATTAATATATGTTTTAATAACACTAATCAATCTATAAACTAATATATATCTTCATTTTATGACATTTTAAAGAAAAACATATGTTTTAATCTAATGTTACTTTAAAAGTAATATTTTTTTAATAGCACTAACTAACATATATTGAATAACACAAGTTAACACTAATTACTAATAATAATACTAAACACCCATTTAAAAATACGTATTAACATACATAATATAATTATAATTTTTCATACTTTCTAAACAATAAAAAATATATTGCAATTAAATACACTTTTTTCATATCATAAAAACTCTATATGCATATAAAATTTATTTTTTCTACTAAAACTCATATTAAAAGATAATATTTTCATATCATAAAAAATCTATATTTTTAACACAAATTTAAAACATAATACTTTGAAAAATGATTTAATAACTTAAATAATATGTAAAAATCAGAAATTAAAAAAAAAAATACTAACCTCAAATGTCGACCCACCGGAGTTTTCACCGGACCGAGGAACTAAGTACAAATGTCAACCACCGGAAAAAAAAAAACAAACCTTAAGTATTTCAAGAAATTTATGTAAAAATAATGACATTTATGTTAAATGAAACTAACCTTAAAATTTGTTCAGAAACAACCAAGTAGTTGTTGGAGCTTCAACCAACTTGTCGTCGGAGCTTCGACCGGAAAAAATGGAGACCGGGAAGTGGCCGGAAGAAATGGAAGAAGATGGTCGGCGGAGCTTCAACCGAGGGGGTCCGCCGGAGCTGCAACAGGCCGGTGGCTGGATATGGATCCGAGAGAGAAATGGGAGGAGAGAGAGGTAGGTGAAAAGTGTAAAAATAAAAACGGCTGGGGCTGGAAGTAGGTTAAATCGGCTAACCCTTCTGCGGCGACAAGGGTGTCGTCGCTGTAGCCCAATCGCGGCGACATGTCGCCGCAAATACCCAAAAATGTCGTTGCAAATACCTCGAAAAAAAACGCGGTCTTTCTACCGCGCAAAATGTAATTTTCGTGCCAAAAAAAAAAAATAAAAAATTTATATCTAATACCTTTTTGCGACGACAATGTCGCCGCAAAAGGTCATCTCTGAATATTGACCAATTTAAGTCAAAAAGCAGACTTTTTTTGTCTTTTAGTGGGGTATTTGCGACGACATTAGTCGCCGCAAAAAGCCTTCGTCAAATTTTCTTAATTTTCTTGTAGTGTTGCGCGATTAAAGAAAAGAGACTTAAGTGATTATTTGATTAAATACTTTACGCATATAACCATTCCCGGATTCCACATCAAACTTTATGTTTAATTTATAAACGATATAAAGATTACATAGACATAACCTTTCTATGATTGTTATTAAAACCGTTACGTGATCTTGGGCATAGCGCGTGTTATATTGATTACTCGTCTTAATTAAATAAATAAATCGACACGAATAATAAAATACCAACGAACTATCTTGCGAAGCGCAACCAAATAAATAACAATCAAGTGTTCACAATCAAAGCATAAACCGTAAAGCATGCAAACATAATAAATCGTTCATTAAACTAAAACACTTAGCGTGATGCTTCCACCAAGAATGATTATCGCGAGCTTAGCCGGACATGGTTGATGCAATGCTCCAGAGTTGTGAGTTCATCTTCGTAGCAATGTCGTAGCTTGACTCGTGCTTGCTTCGTACTCGTATTCACTCAAACGAGACTTCTCTTAGGCTTTTTCTCTCTAAAAACGCAACCCTTTTTCATTCCTCTGACTTGGTATTTATAGGTAAATGCTGGAAACCCTAAAAACGATTGTGAAATTAATTTAAAGGGTTGGGCGCAGCCGTAGGCCTGCCCCCCTGCGCCTGGTGCTAAATTTTGTCTTTTGGCAGCCTAATTCAATTTGTCAAGCACGTGGTTGGGGAACAGGGCTGCGCCCCCCTCTGCGCTTGGCTCTCTAAAAAGTTTTCAGATTTTTTCTCGATTTTTGCCAACTTAGACCGGAATTAGTTACCTGCACAAGCACTGAATTTAATCAATAGTAGCACATTCTACGACATATTTCTATTAAAAACAACTCTTTTATGCTTTATAAACATAGATAAATATAACCCGATCAAACTTCCCCAACTTAATTCTTGGTCGTCCCGAGCAAGCAACGAAAATCAGACTTTTAAATGTGTCGGGTTTATCATGCGTGAAAGATACAACAAACTCATTTAAACAAACACTAGCCTTCATAAACACGTTTAAATTCAAAGACACGAACTATATTATTTTCAGATATATCGTGACGTCTCTAGGATAGTTGTTTCAAAAATTCCTCACTGCTATCATCCTTTTAGCTCAAGGTTACGGAATTGAATTCACGTGGGTCACTGGACCATCTTTTTCCTCGATGCATGATTTTAGCTATTAATCTTTCTTTTCTTTTCTTTTTAGGCTTTTTCATGCAATATCTATGTTTTTCATTCAAGCTTAGACGTGACTTTCTATTTGATCCGTGTAACAGGAGTTAGGTCAGCCACTCCCAGACTAGTTGGCCTTAGGGGACTAGGCATGATGGTACCCTTCAGACTTAATTTCTGAATTGAGGCTTAATTCGTGTTCGCTTCCTCCCCCTTATTGCACAAATTAACAACGGCTATTGGAACTTTTGTTATTTATCGCTCGTTGCTTCACATGATATCTTATTTTTAAATAGTCCACTTCTTTGAAATCAAGTGTTTATGACTCTTTGTGATCTGTCTAAACTCATTTAATTACATCTTTTTACTTGAAGCCGAAATAACTAACATCATCATTTTTAAGTCGCAAGCTCAACAACAAGGATAATTATAGGGAAATAGATAAAGTTATTTATCATAGCTCTTTTCTCGCTTACTCAAACTTCAAAAGAAACACGCTTTATTTAATAATAAAAATGACACAATGCGGTAGTTAAAACACTTATGCAATGGAATGAAGATAGCTGATTGCTGAGGTGGAGGTTGTCCGAAGATGCTATCGTGTAACTCACTGCAGGTGCGTCGTCTTCTCGTGCTAGGTTGTCTAAACACGCATGTATCTTAAAGAGTTAGCAGGATGAAGATGCTTAAACTTGAAGTGTTGGATCTCTTGAATCTAGTTTCTTTACTTTTCTTCAAACTTCCCCAACTTGAGTTGAAAACTCAAGTTAACTAAGATTAGCACTAACAACAGAACCTTTAATTATTATAAGTGAGCTATTTGAACAAATAAGTTGACATTTTTCGTAAAAGTTTTCTCGGTTTCATGATATATATCATATAAAGCATAATGCGCCAATATATCTAAAATCATAATGCGTCCCCCCTCCCCAACCTAAAGAATTGGGGCATCCTCAACACAAAAAAATAATTATGAAACGGGAAACATTTACGAAGAAATGAACAGCACATGTAGCATGTAAGCATCGGAAAGTAACGTCATGTGTCGTAAGGCATTGTGATTGGAATACACAATCACCTTAGCTCCCCAGACATAAGATCTGAACTTATCTAGAGCATAAACTACTACAAGTAATTCTTTTTCAGTTGTTGTATAATTTATTTGAGCTTCAGAGAATGTTTTACTTGCATAGTATATGACCACCGGCTTTTTGTCCACTCGTTGGCCAAGGACGACACCTACTGCATGATCACTTGCGTCGCACATGATCTTGAAGGGATGAGACCAATCGGGTGATTGCAAAATTGGTGCCTCCGTGAGCTTAGCTTTTAATGTGTTAAACGCCTCTACACATCCCTTATGAAAGTTAAATGGTGCGTCCTTAAGCAGAAGGTTACATAAAGGCTTGGTTATGACACTAAAGTCTTTTATAAACCTTTGATAAAATCTTGCATGATCTAAGAAAGAACGTACTCCTTTGATATTGGTAGGTGGTGGTAACGATGAAATTAGTTGTATTTTAGCTCGATCAACCTCCATTCATTTTTCAGACACTATATGTCCTTGAACTACTCCCTCTTTAACCATGAAATGACTCTTTTCCCAGCTTAATACAAATTTGGTTTCGGTACACCGCTTGAGAACTTTTTTCTAAATGAGACAGACACCCTTTGAACGATTTATCAAATATAGAAAAGTTGTCCATGAAGATTTCAATAGACCCTCCGATCATATCTGAAAATATAACCATCATACACGTTGGAGTGTGGCCGAAGCGTTACATAATCCAAATGGCATTCTTCGGTAGGCGAATGTTCCATACGGCCGTTTTGTCTTGGTCTTCTGGGTGTATCGGGATTTGATTGTACTCCGAATAGCCGTCTAAGAATGTTGGGAAATAGTTTAAGTACATTCAAGCTGTTAGTTAGACTTCTCAAACTGTTAGTAGATTTTTCATCTAAATACAAAGTTCATGCTGCTAGTTGAAGAAACTCGAGCTGCCAGTGTAAAAGTTCAAGCTGCCAGAGCAAAACAACTCAAGCTGCTCAGTGCATGCTGTCAAGAGATTCAAGCTGCTCAACAGTTTCATAAACAGAAAGTGCTGATTTTCAGGAAAGATATCTACACGAAGATTCCAGCATATCTACTATCAGAGAAGTCATAGTCCTTCAAGGAAACAAGTCCAAAAAGCAATATAAATAGACAGAATAGATTTTCTATTGTATAGAAGTATATAGAAGTTTTCTGCATATTTTTGAGTCTGTAATTGCTTTATTGTTTAAGTTTTCATAAGCCTCTAAGATTGTAAAACCCTAAGAACAGTCTGTGTTCTTCGTCTAATCAAACAGATTAGAGGTGATTGTAATCATTGAATTCAGCAATACAAACAGTCTTGATTACTTCTTATGTTTTATGCTTCATTGGTTCTGAAAGTTTTTGTTAAAATAATTAAGTGTTATTCCGCAAACTTCTTAATTAAACTTTGATTCAAAGCAAGATTATTGATTTATACTCTGATAAATTTCAAATCAGTTAGTCTTGGCTATTCAGTTCTAGATCCTGACAAGTGGTATCAGAGCCACAGGTCGTTCTTTGTTTTTCAAAGTCGAAAACTTGCTTTCAAATTTTTAATTTTTTTTTTTACAATGGAATTTGAAAATAGCAGCAGTGGATCTGGGCAAGGACTCAAAGTGCCTATGCTCAAGCCCACTGAGTTTGAGATGTGGAAACTCAGGATTCAACAGCATATTCAATTCATTGATTATGCCATATGGGAAGCTGTTGAATTCCCTCCTGTAGTTGATCCAGAACTTGATGCTGAGGGAAAACCAGTCAAAACTCCTCCAAAAACTGAACTTGAAAGGAAGGCTAGAATGAATGAAGTGAAAGCACTCACACTATTACAAATAGCCATTCCTAATGCTTATCAACATCAGTTCAAAAAGTTTTATACTGCTCACTCTCTTTGGAATGCCTTAGAGAAGAGGTTTGCTGGTAATGCCAGTACCAAGAGAAATCAAAAAGACCTCTTGAAACAGCAGTATGAAAACTTTTCTGGTGGCAAGAATGAAAACCTCACTCAAATCTTTGACAGGTTCAACAAACTTATAAGTGAACTGGAAAGTGCAAAGGTGAATCTGGATCAAGAGGAAGTCAACAGAAAGTTTCTCAGATCTCTTGGAGAAGAATGGACAGTCTATGCTGCACAGTGGAGAACAAAAGACACTCTTGATGAGATAGAATTGGATGATCTGTATAACAGTTTAAGAGTGTTTGAGACTGAGATTGATGCTAAAAAGAAATCCTTTTCTTATAATCACAACACTGCTCTTCTGTCTTCTGAAAAATCTAATAACTGTGATTCTTTTTCAGGTGGTGATGGCAATTCTGCTGAAACTCACTATGAGGCTTTTGTTGCCAATGATGGATTATTTGCTCTAAATGTTGAAGACTTGGAACAAATTCATCCAGATGATCTTGAAGAGATGGATTTAAAGTGGCAACATGCAATGCTGACCATGAGAGCCAAAAGATTTCTGAAAAGAACTGGTAGGGCCAACTTTCAAGCCAAGACAGAAGGCAAACCATCTTTTGATAAATCAAAAGTGGAATGCTATAAATGCCATAAACTTGGTCACTTTGCCAGAGAATGTAGATCTCAAGGTCAACAGCCATCAAGGACTTCACAGCCCATCCAAGCGTCCTCATCAACAGCACTTGTCTCTCAAGAAGACAATGTGTTTGACTGGAGTGATCAGACAGAGGAAGAATTTCAAAATCAAGCACTTATGGCAGAAACATCAAATGTCTCCTCCACTGAACTACCATCTGAGGTAAATTCTAAACTCTGCTCTCAATCATGCAAAAATATGGTTAAAAAGTACAGAGATCATAATGAGAGCATGTGCAAAACTCTAGCTAAGATGGAAGAAAGGAGATATGAATATATGCAAGCCATAGAAGATCTGGAAAAACAGATCAATGATTATAAGGATAATGAGATTCAAATGGGGTATGATAGAACCTATCATGAATGGGAGAAAAAGGAACTCAATAAGAAAATAGAATCTCTAAATAAAAAGGTTGAAGAGACTGAACAGAAGGTGTTAGAGGCTAATAAGAAACTAGAATCTGTTAACATAGATCTAGGAAACTTCAAGTTAGCAAATCAAAAGCTAGAACACCTAATGGAAGTTCAATTCAAAGATAGAGTGAAATCTCAGGTCAATCCCAAAGAAGGAATAGGATACAGAGCTACTCCACCTCCATATAATAACAAGTACATTCATCCAATGAGTGAAGTTGCTGATAGACTTGTCAATGAACCACTAGATGAGTCTATGACTATTGTAGATCCTATCCTTGATAACAGTCCTGAATTAAAAGAAGATAAGAGTCAAAATAGAGAGTGTGACACAAAGAGTGCATCCATAGAAGTCCAAGTTCCCAGTAAGAAAGGAAAAGAGAAGATGAGTGTAAGCAATGCTACTCCACAAGTTTCTGTACATTCTAACTGTAACACGGCATCTTCATCAAAAGGAACTAAAAGAGGTAAAACTGTTTCTATCTGCATGCCAAAAGCATGGTGTTCAAAAGTTTCCTAAACAACAGCAGGTAAGAGGAAACCAGAGAAACAAGAACCAGAAATTGACAGAAAAGTCTGGTGTTCCAATTCAAACTGTCAAAAGATGCTTTCACTGTGGAAGGAAGAATCACTTAGCCAAGGATTGTTTTTACAAACCAGCTGTTGCAAAACAGACTGTGTATCACACAAAATCAAATCCTAATCAGGCAAAGCACTCAAAAGTGAAACCTTCAACAGCAGCTCCAAAGAAAACAGTTGATCACAGATTTTCAAAAGTTAATAAAAAACAGTCCACACATCAAAAACAAGTTTTGGCAAAGCCTAAATCAAGTTTTAAACAAATATGGTGTGTCAAGGACAAATCTGTTGCTCAAACTGCTAATGCAAAAGATCAGACTGCTAAGTCAAAATCTGATGCTGTTAGTGCAAAAACTGAAACTGTTAGCACTACAAACACAGCTCAAGCTGCTGGGCATCAAACTGGAGCTGCTAGTGAATCATCTGAGACTGTCAGAAGAAAAGATGATCAAAATAGTTGGATACCTCATATTATCACTAAATACTCTCCAAAGACTCCATCAGTAGATCTCACCAAATATAAGAAGTCAAAAACAGTTTTTAGTTATGTCAATGTACAAGGCCAACCCAAAACCAATTTGGTTTGGGTTTACTCCACTACTAACTAAGCTGTTATTTGTGCAGGGCAACCACAGGTCTCCTCATAGAACAAGATGGCATCTGGACAGTGGATGCTCTAGGCACATGACAGGCAATTCTGAATGCTTGTCAAATTTCAAAGGTTTTGATGGAGGTTTTGTTGCATTTGGAGGCAACTCAAAAGGAGGTAAGGTTACAGGTAAAGGTACTGTTAATGCAGGCAACATGACATTCCATGATGTTCTGTATGTTGAACAGCTTAAGTACAATTTATTGAGTGTCTCTCAAATCTGTGACAAACAAAACATTGTTCTGTTCACAGATTCTGAGTGCATTGTTCTTTCAAAGGATTTCAAAATTCCTGAAAATCTTGTTTTACTTAGAACACCAAGAAAGGACAATGTTTACTGTCTGGACACAGCTCTCTTGACTAAATCAAATACTTTAAGCTGTTTAATATCCAAAGCATCATCAAATGAGTCTGCTCTTTGGCATAGAAGGATGTGTCACATGAACTTCAAGTCCATGAATGATTTAGTTAAAAAGAATCTGGTAAGAGGATTACCACAAAAGGAGTTCATTTGTGATGATCATTGTGTAGCATGTCTTAAAGGTAAGCAACACAAAACTTCTCATAAGGCCAAAGAAGTAAATTCAATCTCATCTGTTCTTCAGTTGTTACATATGGATCTATTTGGTCCAACATCTGTTTTGAGTTTGAATAAAAGGGCATACTGTTTAGTCATTGTTGATGATTTCACCAGATTTACTTGGGTTTACTTTCTTAGGTCCAAAGATGAAACTGCTGAGCTAGTTAAGTCTTTTATCCTTAAGATAGAAAACCAATCCAATTCCAAAGTTAAGGTGATAAGATCAGACAATGGAACTGAATTTAAAAATCAAATTCTAAACAGTTTCTGTGAGTCCAAAGGCATTGCTAGACAATATAGTGCACCAAGAACACCACAGCAAAATGGTGTAGCTGAAAGAAAGAATAGAACATTAATTGAGGCTGCTAGAACAATGCTAGCTGATTCAAATCTGCCAATGACTTTCTGGGCAGAAGCTGTTAATACAGCCTGTTATGTTCTAAATAGGGTTCAAGTTGTCCAATCTCAAGGAAAAACTCCCTATGAGTTATTCCATAACAGAAGTCCCCTAATAGCTTTCTTCAAGCCTTTTGGATGCCCATGTACTATTCTTCACACTAAGACTCACTTAGGGAAGTTTGAGAGTAAGGCTGAAGAAGGATTCTTTGTAGGATACTCAACTCAAAGCAAAGCCTATAGAGTATACAACAGTGTGTCTAAAACAATTGAAGAAAGTGCCAATGTTGAATTTAATGAAAATACTGCTAATATCAAAGGCACTGGTCCTGATTGGTTGTTTGATTTAGATTCACTAACAAATTCTCTGAGCTTTGTTGAGTATACTGCAGAAGCTGATGCATACAGGGTTGAAGCTGCTAACACGAATTCTCATGCTGCCAATACAATTTCTCATGCTGTTGGCACAAAGTTTCAGACTGCTGCAGATTCAACAAGTTGGGATGATTTCACCACTCTACCACTTCTGTCATGTGATCCTCCAGGGGTCCTGAGCACTCAACATGATGCAAATCCCGACACTGAAGTGCCATTCCCAAGTCCTGACAGCACAGCTCCAACACAAAAGGAAACAGTTCCAGTTTCTAGGCTAGCAGTCCCAACAGCTTCTCAAGCTGTTAGCCTAGAAACTCAAGCTGTTCCAGAAACTGAACCATTCACTGGTTCTGATGGAGATGATACAAACCTTGGAACTTCCTTTCAAACAGAGAGAGAGCCCACACTAAGAGTTCATAAGTATCACCCTCTCAATCAAATACTGGGTGATCCAAGCACTCCTGTTCAAACAAGGAAGATGGTTCACAATGAGACTGCTGCTGCTGAACAAGCAGTTCCAGAATTCAGTCTAGCTGCTTTTGAACATGCCTGTTTCATGTCTCAATTGGAACCCAAAAAGGCATCAGAAGCATTAAAAGATTCATCCTGGATTGAAGCTATGCAAGAAGAGCTTTTACAGTTCAAAATTCAGAATGTATGGACTTTGGTGGATCTTCCTAAAGGTAAGAGAGCAATAGGTACAAGATGGGTGTTCAGAAACAAGAAGGATGAGAGAGGGATAGTCATCAAGAACAAAGCAAGACTAGTAGCACAAGGGTACACTCAAGAAGAAGGAATAGATTATGATGATGTCTTTGCTCCAGTAGCAAGAATTGAAGCCATCAGACTATTTCTAGCATATGCAAGTTTCAAAGGATTTAAAGTGTATCAAATGGATGTTAAGTCTGCTTTCCTGTATGGGACAATTGAAGAGGAAGTGTATGTGTGTCAACCTCCTGGTTTTGAAGACTACAAGTATCCAGACAGGGTGTACAAGCTAGACAAAGCTCTCTATGGTCTTCACCAAGCCCCCAGAGCATGGTATGACACACTGTCATCATATCTTCTACAGAATGGATTCAAGAGAGGCACTCTGGACAAAACCCTTTTCACTAAATCCATCAAAGCTGAGATTCTTCTTGTCCAAATCTATGTTGATGACATCATTTTTGGCTCCACTAATGATAGTTTGTGCAAAGATTTTGAGGCCCTAATGCACAAAAAGTTTCAAATGAGTTCAATGGGGGAACTCACATTCTTTCTAGGGCTGCAGGTTAAACAGAAGCCTACTGGTCTATTCATAAGTCAATCAAAGTATGTCAAAGACATATTGGAAAAGTTTGGCTATCAAGACACAAAGGTTGCAAGCACTCCAATGGATCCTCATAAACAGCTCCATACAGACAAAGATGGCATAGATGTGGATATTCATCTATACAGATCCCTTATAGGATCTCTCATGTATCTAACATCTTCAAGACCTGATATTATGTTTGTTGTCTGTGTGTGTGCTAGGTTTCAATGCTCTCCAAAGGATTCTCACTTGGTTGCTGTTAAAAGAATCTTTAGATATCTTAAAGGCCAACCACATTTAGGTCTTTGGTATCCTAAAGACTCTCCTTTTGAACTAACTGCTTATTCTGACAGTGACTATGGTGGATGCCACATTGACAGAAAATCCACAACTGGTGGATGTCAATACTTAGGAGCACGACTGGTCTCTTGGCAATGCAAAAAGCAAACAACTGTCTCCACATCATCCACTGAAGCATAATACGTAGCAGCTGCAAACTGCTGCTCCCAGGTAATGTGGATTCAAAATCAGCTAAGAGACTATGGTATGAATTTCTTATCCACTCCTATTTATATTGACAACTCAAGTGCAATTAGCATTGTGCAAAACCCAGTGAAATTCCCAAAAACCAAGCATATAGAAATCAGATTTCACTTCATCAGAGATTGTAATGAAAAGAAGTTAATCCAAGTTACCAAAATACATACAGATGATCAGCTAGCTGATCTATTTACAAAACCTTTTGATGTGGGAAGGTTCACTTTCCTAATATCAAATATTGGTATGGTACACATGGATTAATTGGTTTTCATTATTATCTACTCAGTATGCTAATTTAAGGGGGAGACACTGTTCCATTGAAAAGTTGCACAATTTTACACTAACAGCATGAGTATTTTCTCATGCTGCTAGTTCATTTTTTTCAGACTGCTAGTTATTTTCACTTGATCTGTCAAAGTGTGCAGGGTATTTGGGTAATTTTTCAAATGTGTGCGCGGGACCCAACCTTTTCGAAACCTTTAAAGGTCCCGGTTTCGTTCAGTTGTAACTACCAGTTACATATTCTTCTTCCACGGCCTTCTGCTTTCTCTCTGAACGAATCACACATTCCTCTTTCAAACCCTAAAACCATCGTTTGTTCATGGAGTTTGTCAAAGAACACAACTGCCTTCCATACTCTCTCAAACACTCTGAACTTCAGCTGTTCCATGATATGATGGATTTCCTAAGACACTCCCATATCAACCATGCCCTCAATATCCATCCCACCATATACATATCGCATATCGAACAGTTCTGGAACCGTGCCACTTTTCAAACCATCAATGGAATTCCCACTATACTATCCAAAATTGATGGCACTCTGTTGGGAAATAATTTAAGTATGTTCAAACTGTTAGTTAGACTTCTCAGACTGTTAGTAGATTTTTCATGTAAATACAAAGTTCATGCTGCTAGTTGAAGAAACTCGAGCTGCCAGTGTAAAAGTTCAAGCTGCCAGAGCAAAACAACTCAAGCTGCTCAGTTCATGCTGTCAAGAGATTCAAGCTGCTCAACAGTTTCATAAACAGAAAGTGCTGATTTTCAGGAAACAATATCTACATGAAGATTCCAGCATATCTACTATCAGAGAAGTCATAGTCCTTCAAGGAAACAAGTCCAAAAAGCAATATAAATAGACAGAATAGGTTTTCTATTGAATAGAAGTTTTCTACATATTTTGAGTCTGTAATTGCTTTGTTGATTAAGTTTTCTCAAGCCTCTAAGGTTGTAAAACCCTAAGAACAGTCTGTGTTCTTCGTCTAATCAAAACAGATTAGAGGTGATTGTAATCATTGAATTCAGCAATACAAACAGTCTTGATTACTTCTTATGTTTTATGTTTCATTGGTTCTGAAAGTTTTTGTTAAAATAATTAAGTGTTATTCCGCAAACTTCTTAATTAAACTTTGATTCAAAGCAAGATTATTGATTTATACTCTGATAAATTTCAAATCAGTTAATCTTGGTTATTTAGTTTTAGATCCTGACAAGTGGTATCAGAGCCAGGTTGTTCTTTGTTTTTCAAAGTCGAAAACTTTCTTTCAAATTTTTAATCTTTTACAATGGAATTTGAAAATAGCAGCAGTGGATCTGGGCAAGGACTCAAAGTGCCTATGCTCAAGCCCACTGAGTTTGAGATGTGGAAACTCAGGATTCAACAGCATATTCAATTCATTGATTATGCCATATGGGAAGCTGTTGAATTCCCTCCTGTAGTTGATCCAGAACTTGATGCTGAGGGAAAACCAGTCAAAACTCCTCCAAAAACTGAACTTGAAAGGAAGGCTAGAATGAATGAAGTGAAAGCACTCACACTATTACAAATAGCCATTCCTAATGCTTATCAACATCAGTTCAAAAAGTTTTATACTGCTCACTCTCTTTGGAATGCCTTAGAGAAGAGGTTTGCTGGTAATGCCAGTACCAAGAGAAATCAAAAAGACCTCTTGAAACAGCAGTATGAAAACTTTTCTGGTGGCAAGAATGAAAACCTCACTCAAATCTTTGACATGTTCAACAAACTGATAAGTGAACTGGAAAGTGCAAAGGTCAATCTGGATCAAGATGAAGTCAACAGAAAGTTTCTCAGATCTCTTGGAGAAGAATGGACAGTCTATGCTGCACAGTGGAGAACAAAAGACACTCTTGATGAGATAGAATTGGATGATCTGTATAACAGTTTAAGAGTGTTTGAGACTGAGATTGATGCTAAAAAGAAATCCTTTTCTTATAATCACAACACTGCTCTTCTGTCTTCTGAAAAATCTAATAACTGTGATTCTTTTTCAGGTGGTGATGGCAATTCTGCTGAAACTCACTATGAGGCATTTGTTGCCAATGATGGATTATTTGCTCTAAATGTTGAAGACTTGGAACAAATTCATCCAGATGATCTTGAAGAGATGGATTTAAAGTGGCAACATGCAATGCTGACCATGAGAGCCAAAAGATTTCTGAAAAGAACTGGTAGGGCCAACTTTCAAGCCAAGACAGAAGGCAAACCATCTTTTGATAAATCAAAAGTGGAATGCTATAAATGCCATAAGCTTGGTCACTTTGCCAGAGAATGTAGATCTCAAGGTCAACAGCCATCAAGGACTTCACAGCCCATCCAAGCGTCCTCATCAACAGCACTTGTCTCTCAAGAAGACAATGTGTTTGACTGGAGTGATCAGACAGAGGAAGAATTTCAAAATCAAGCACTTATGGCAGAAACATCAAATGTCTCCTCCACTGAACTACCATCTGAGGTAAATTCTAAACTCTACTCTCAATCATGCAAAAATATGGTTAAAAAGTACAGAGATCATAATGAGAGCATGTGCAAAACTCTAGCTAAGATGGAAGAAAGGAGATATGAATATATGCAAGCCATAGAAGATCTGGAAAAACAGATCAATGATTATAAGGATAATGAGATTCAAATGGGGTATGATAGAAACTATCATGAATGGGAGAAAAAGGAACTCAATAAGAAAATAGAATCTCTGAATAAAAAGGTAGAAGAAACTGAACAGAAGGTGTTAGAGGCTAATGAGAAACTGGAATCTGTTAACATAGATCTAGGTAACTTCAAGTTAGCAAATCAAAAGCTAGAACACCTAATGGAAGTTCAATTCAAAGATAGAGTCAAATCTCAGGTCAATCCCAAAGAAGGAATAGGATACAGAGCTACTCCTCCTCCATACAACAACAAGTACATACACCCAATGAGTGAGGTTGCTGATAGACTTGTCAATGAACCACTAGATGAGTCTATGACTATTGTAGATCCTATCCTTGATAACAGTCCTGAATTAAAAGAAGATAAGAGTCAAAATAGAGACTGTGACACAAAGAGTGCACCCATAGAAGTCCAAGTTCCCAGTAAGAAAGGAAAAGAGAAGATGAGTGTATGCAATGCTACTCCACAAGTTTCTGTACATTCTAACTGTAACACTGCATCTTCATCAAAAGGAACTAAAAGAGGTAAAACTGTTTCTATCTGCACATGCCAAAAGCATGGTGTTCAAAAGTTTCCTAAACAACAGCAGGTAAGAGGAAACCAGAGAAACAAGAACCAGAAATTGACAGAAAAGTTTGGTGTTCCAATTCAAACTGTCAAAAGATGCTTTCACTGTGGAAGGAAGAATCACTTAGCCAAGGATTGTTTTTACAAACCAGCTGTTGCAAAACAGACTGTGCATCACACAAAATCAAATCCTAATCAGGCAAAGCACTCAAAAGTGAAACCTTCCACAGCAGCTCCAAAGAAAACAGTTGATCACAGATTCTCAAAAGTTAATAAAAAAACAGTCCACACATCAAAAACAAGTTTTGGCAAAGCCTAAATCAAGTTTTAAACAAATATGGTGTGTCAAGGACAAATCTGTTGCTCAAACTGCTAATGCAAAAGATCAGACTGCTAAGTCAAAATCTGATGTTGTTAGTGCAAAAACTGAAACTGTTAGCACTACAAACACAACTCAAGCTGCTGGTCATCAAACTGGAGCTGCTTGTGAATCATCTGAGAGTGTCAGAAGAAAAGACGATCAAGATAGTTGGATACCTCATATTATCACTAAATACTCTGCAAAGACTCCATCAGTAGATCTCACCAAGTATAAGAAGTCAAAAACAGTTTTTAGTTATGTCAATGTACAAGGCCAACCCAAAACCAATTTGGTTTGGGTTTACTCCACTACTAACTAAGCTGTTATTTGTGCAGGGCAACCACAGGTCTCCTCATAGAACAAGATGGCATCTGGACAGTGGATGCTCTAGGCACATGACAGGCAATTCTGAATGCTTGTCAAATTTCAAAGGCTTTGATGGAGGTTTTGTTGCATTTGGAGGCAACTCAAAAGGAGGTAAAGTTACAGGTAAAGGCACTGTTAATGCAGGCAACATGACATTCCATGATGTTCTGTATGTTGAACAGCTGAAGTACAATTTATTGAGTGTCTCTCAAATCTGTGACAAACAAAACATTGTTCTGTTCACAGATTCTGAGTGCATTGTTCTTTCAAAGGATTTCAAAATTCCTGAAAATCTTGTTTTACTTAGAACACCAAGAAAGGACAATGTTTACTGCCTGGACACAGCTCTCTTGACTAAATCAAATACTTTAAGCTGTTTAATATCCAAAGCATCATCAAATGAATCTGCTCTTTGGCATAGAAGGATGTGTCACATGAACTTCAAGTCCATGAATGATTTAGTTAAAAAGAATCTGGTAAGAGGATTACCACAAAAGGAGTTCATTTGTGATGATCATTGTGTAGCATGTCTTAAAGGTAAGCAACACAAAACTTCTCATAAGGCCAAAGAAGTAAATTCAATCTCATCTGTTCTTCAGTTGTTACATATGGATCTATTTGGTCCAACATCTGTTTTGAGTTTGAATAAAAGGGCATACTGTTTAGTCATTGTTGATGATTTCACCAGATTTACTTGGGTTTACTTTCTTAGGTCCAAAGATGAAACTGCTGAGCTAGTTAAGTCTTTTATCCTTACGATAGAAAACCAATCCAATTCCAAAGTTAAGGTGATAAGATCAGACAATGGAACTGAATTTAAAAATCAAATTCTAACCAGTTTCTGTGAGTCCAAAGGCATTGCTAGACAATATAGTGCACCAAGAACACCACAGCAAAATGGTGTAGCTGAAAGAAAGAATAGAACATTAATTGAGGCTGCTAGAACAATGCTAGCTGATTCAAATCTGCCAATGACTTTCTGGGCAGAAGCTGTTAATACAGCCTGTTATGTTCTAAATAGGGTTCAAGTTGTCCAATCTCAAGGAAAAACTCCCTATGAGTTATTCCATAACAGAAGTCCCCTAATAGCTTTCTTCAAGCCTTTTGGATGCCCATGTACTATTCTTCACACTAAGACTCACTTAGGGAAGTTTGAGAGTAAGGCTGAAGAAGGATTCTTTGTAGGATACTCAACTCAAAGCAAAGCCTATAGAGTATACAACAGTGTGTCTAAAACAATTGAAGAAAGTGCCAATGTTGAATTTAATGAAAATACTGCTAACATCAAAGGCACTGGTCCTGATTGGTTGTTTGATTTAGATTCACTAACAAATTCTCTGAGCTTTGTTGAGTATACTGCAGAAGCTGATGCATACAGGGTTGAAGCTGCTAACACAAATTCTCATGCTGCCAATACAATTTCTCATGCTGTTGGCACAAAGTTTCAGACTGCTGCAGATTCAACAAGTTGGGATGATTTCACCACTCTACCACTTCTGTCATGTGATCCTCCAGGGGTCCTGAGCACTCAACATGATGCAAATCCCGACACTGAAGTGCCATTCCCAAGTCCTGACAGCACAGCTCCAACACAAAAGGAAACAGCTCCAGTTTCTAGGCTAGCAGTCCCAACAGCTTCTCAAGCTGTTAGCCTAGAAACTCAAGCTGTTCCAGAAACTGAACCATTCACTGGTTCTGATGGAGATGACACAAACCTTGGAACGTCCTTTCAAACAGAGAGAGAGCCCACACTAAGAGTTCATAAGTATCACCCTCTCAATCAAATACTGGGTGATCCAAGCACTCCTGTTCAAACAAGGAAGATGGTTCACAATGAGACTGCTGCTGCTGAACAAGCAGTTCCTGAATTCAGTCTAGCAGCTTTTGAACATGCCTGTTTCATGTCTCAATTGGAACCTAAAAAGGCATCAGAAGCATTAAAAGATTCATCCTGGATTGAAGCTATGCAAGAAGAGCTTTTACAGTTCAAAATTCAGAATGTATGGACTCTGGTGGATCTTCCTAAAGGTAAGAGAGCAATAGGTACAAGATGGGTGTTCAGAAACAAGAAGGATGAGAGAGGGATAGTCATCAAGAACAAAGCAAGACTAGTAGCACAAGGGTACACTCAAGAAGAAGGAATAGATTATGATGATGTCTTTGCTCCAGTAGCAAGAATTGAAGCCATCAGACTATTTCTAGCATATGCAAGTTTCAAAGGATTTAAAGTGTATCAAATGGATGTTAAGTCTGCTTTCCTGTATGGGACAATTGAAGAGGAAGTGTATGTGTGTCAACCTCCTGGTTTTGAAGACTACAAGTATCCAGACAGGGTGTACAAGCTAGACAAAGCTCTCTATGGTCTTCACCAAGCCCCCAGAGCATGGTATGACACACTGTCATCATATCTTCTACAGAATGGATTCAAGAGAGGCACTCTGGACAAAACACTTTTCACTAAATCCATCAAAGCTGAGATTCTTCTTGTCCAAATCTATGTTGATGACATCATCTTTGGCTCAACTAATGATGGGTTGTGCAAAGATTTTGAGGCCCTAATGCACAAAAAGTTTCAAATGAGTTCAATGGGGGAACTCACATTCTTTCTAGGGCTGCAGGTTAAACAGAAGCCTACTGGTCTATTCATAAGTCAATCAAAGTATGTCAAAGACATACTGGAAAAGTTTGGCTATCAAGACACAAAGGTTGCAAGCACTCCAATGGATCCTCATAAACAGCTCCATACAGACAAAGATGGCATAGATGTGGACATTCATCTATACAGATCCCTTATAGGATCTCTCATGTATCTAACATCTTCTAGACCTGATATAATGTTTGCTGTCTGTGTGTGTGCTAGGTTTGAATGCTCTCCAAAGGATTCTCACTTAGTTGCTGTTAAAAGAACCTTTAGATATCTTAAAGGCCAACCACATTTAGGCCTATGGTATCCTAAAGACTCTCCTTTTGAACTAACTGCTTATTCTGACAGTGACTATGGTGGTTGCAACATTGACAGGAAATCCACAACTGGTGGATGTCAATACTTAGGAGCAAGACTGGTCTCTTGGCAATGCAAAAAGCAAACAACTGTCTCCACATCATCCACTGAAGCAGAATACGTAGCAGCTGCAAGCTGCTGCTCCCAGGTAATGTGGATTCAAAATCAGCTAAGAGACTATGGTATGAATTTCTTATCCACTCCTATTTATATTGACAATTCAAGTGCAATTAGCATTGTGCAAAACCCAGTGAAATTCCCAAAAACCAAGCATATAGAAATCAGATTTCACTTCATCAGAGATTGTAATGAAAAGAAGTTAATCCAAGTTACCAAAATACATACAGATGATCAGCTAGCTGATCTATTTACAAAACCTTTTGATGTGGGAAGGTTCACTTTCCTAATATCAAATATTGGTATGGTAGACATGGATTAATTGGTTTTCATTATTATCGACTCAGTATGCTAATTTAAGGGGGAGACACTGTTCCATTGAAAAGTTGCACAATTTTACACTAACAGCATGAGTATTTTCTTATGCTGCTAGTTCATTTTCTCGGACTGCTAGTTATTTTCACTTGATCTGTCAAAGTGTGCAGGGTATTTGGGTAATTTTTCAAATGTGTGCGCGGGACCCAACCTTTTCGAAACCTTTAAAGGTCCCAGTTTCGTTCAGTTGTAACTACCAGTTACATATTTTTCTTCCACGGCCTTCTGCTTTCTCTCTGAACGAATCACACATTCTTCTTTCAAACCCTAAACCATCGTTTGATCATCCATGGAGTTTGTCAAAGAACACAACTGCCTTCCATACTCTCTCAAACACTCTGAACTTCAGTCGTTCCATGACATGATGGATTTCCTCAGGCACTCCCATATCAACCATGCCCTCAATATCAATCCCACCATATACATATCGCATATCGAACAGTTCTGGAACCGTGCCACTTTTCAAACCATCAATGGAATTCCCACTTTACTATCCAAAATTGATGGCACTCCCATCACCATCACTGAGATATCCATTCGGCACCATTTGCATCTTCAAGATGCCACAGGTATAACAGACCTAACCCTTAACGCTTTACATACTAGTCTTTACAATATAGGTTATAGGGGTCCTGCTGATTCATTTACTTTCTTGAAAGCCCATTTTTCTCCTAAATGGAAATTTCTTGTACATATTATTCAGCAGTGTATGAGCCCCAAAAGAACTGGTTGGTCAGAATTTTCTTCTAACATTGCCACTGCCTTAGTGTGCTTTTCAACAGGCCAACGGTTCAATTTTTCAAACATGATTTTTCAGGGGATGTTAAGGCATCATTCCCTAAAGAATGGGAAGTTTTTAATGTATCCAAGATTTTTGGCAGAAATCATTGCACACACCTGCACTACTTCTCATTTACATAAGAGGATACATATTTCTCATAGGCACTCACTATCTTCTATCAAAAGGCTGATAAAGCCAAGTGCCAATTTTGTCAGTGTAGATGTTCCATTGCCCTCTGCAATGATGAACATCATTTCAGGAAACAGAGGAGAGGGTCTTGAGCAGGCTCAGCCTAACATCACTGCTACACCCCCAAGACCCCAACCCACTCCTCATGATACACAAACTTCCACTGATCCTTTTGTACAGCCAACACGCCCACTCAAAAATATATACAAAAGAAAAAGGGGACCAGGAGCTCCTTCCTCCTCCTCCCATCAGCAAGAGCCATATATCCCTGTGCAGGAGGATACTCCTGCACAGCATATCCAAAGGGAACCACTAGAGGAAACTCCCATCCTCACTCAGGAGGTGAACATCTCTTCAGAGATGGTTCATATGGGTTCTGTGGCTGACACTACTGATGTCTCTGCACAAGAGGCACCGGACAGTGCCAACATAGCTAAGACCACGCCCATGGCAACAGCAAGTGTGCAAACACAAGCTGGAAGTCCCCAGAACCAAGAACAGAGGGGCCCAGAGGTTTCTACTTCTGGTATTAATGTCAGTGATAGATCACAAGCACCTCAGGTGTTTTCTGATCTTGAGACTAGTCTGCAACTCATGCTTTTGACGGATCCCAAGCTGTAACCTGTTGTAGCTATGTTGGAATACCAAATGTCCATCATTGCTGCACAGGGTGCACAAATAATGGCCCTAAAGCAATCAGAAATGGCTCAAAATCAGAGGATGGATTATCTTCATAAGGGGTTTACCCTTTGTGGAAATAAGCTCATTCAATTAGAGCGTTTGATTCAAACCCAAGGGGCAAAGGTTGTAGGTCCTTCTGACCAAACCAATGCTTCCAAAAAGGGGGAGAATCAGGAGGTTCCTACAACAGTCCAAGCAGCTCCATCAACAACAACAGTCCAAGTAGCACCAACAGTCCCAGTTTCTAGGCTAGCAGTCCCAACAGCTTCTCAAGTTGTTAGCCTAGAAACTCAAGCTGCTCCTTCAAAAGTCACTGGAGTTGTGATCAGGGAAGGAATTCAAGCTCCATCAAGTACAGTCCAAGCAACATCCTCTTCTGCAAAAGACAAAGGCAAGGGCATTCTTATTGAATCTCCAAAGCACAAATTCTCCTCCAAAGAAGTCCAGATTGCCTTTGATGCTGAAGTTGCCAAAAGGTTAGCAGAAGAACAGGATAAAGAATTAGATCAGCAAGCCCAGCCCCCAATAGATGATGATGAGACATTAGGTGATTACCTAAAGGGGTTTGTGGGCAAACAAGGTGAAAAGAAGAGAAAGATGCCAACAGGGCACACCAAGGCTGAGCACAGAAGATTCTTAATCAATTTTGCCTTTGCAGCAGGTATTCCAAAGAAAATGGCTCAGTCCATGACTACTGAAAGGCTGCAGGATCTACATGATAAAGAAATGGAGAAAAGAAAGAAAGCAAAAACCTCCCAAGAAGTCCAATCATCACAAGAACCAGCTCAACCTACTACAAGTCATATTCAAGCTGCTGCCAGTACACCTGTTCCCACTGATCAAGCTGCTCTCTCTATTCCTTCATCGGTTAAAAGGGTGCTCTTTGAGCAACAACTACAAAAGGCCATGGAGATAGAGAAGTTGATTGATCAACATGATTTTACAAAGCCTCAAATCAACTACTGGTTTGCTAAGTCACTGGATGACCGTGACTTGAGAATTAAGTTTGTGATAAGAAGAGAGTCTGGTCCTGAAGAAGAATATGATACATTTTGGCAGATGGTTCAGAAGTTGACCAGAGATGAGCTTATCAGAATGCACAACATTGGGTCTGTATCACAAGTTAGATCTTCTCTACCACAAGTGAAAAAAGTCATCAGAGATCTGAAGTCCATTGTTGATCCTGAATTTATTAGAAAAGATGTAGAGGATGCCAACAAGAAGGGATTGAAAATCAAGGAAGTTAATATTTTTGTCAAATCCAGGACTTACAGAATCAAATTCACAGATGGATCTGGTATGTTCTTTAATCTTGAATTCTATGATCTTCCAAAGAATATACTACTCCAGATGAAGTCTGTCAGAATATCTTGTGATAGAGATGGGCTAAAGAGAGAATTTTTGAAGGCTATAGATCATAAACTTGCACAGTTGTAAGTTTTTGAAAGCCTTGGTTTGTGAATAACAGTTTACTTTTTCATTTCCATGTTTGTATAGAACTTAAAGTCTTGTGCAAAGAATTTAAGTTAGGGGGAGATTGTTGGGAAATAATTTAAGTATGTTCAAACTGTTAGTTAGACTTCTCAGACTGTTAGTAGATTCATGTAAATACAAAGTTCATGCTGCTAGTTGAAGAAACTCGAGCTGCCAGTGTAAAAGTTCAAGCTGCCAGAGCAAAACAACTCAAGCTGCTCAACAGTTTCATAAACAGAAAGTGCTGATTTTCAGGAAACGATATCTACATGAAGATTCCAGCATATCTACTATCAGAGAAGTCATAGTCCTTCAAGGAAACAAGTCCAAAAAGCAATATAAATAGACAGAATAGGTTTTCTATTGAATAGAAGTTTTCTACATATTTTGAGTCTGTAATTGCTTTGTTGATTAAGTTTTCTCAAGCCTCTAAGGTTGTAAAACCCTAAGAACAGTCTGTGTTCTTCGTCTAATCAAAACAGATTAGAGGTGATTGTAATCATTGAATTCAGCAATACAAACAGTCTTGATTACTTCTTATGTTTTATGTTTCATTGGTTCTGAAAGTTTTTGTTAAAATAATTAAGTGTTATTCCGCAAACTTCTTAATTAAACTTTGATTCAAAGCAAGATTATTGATTTATACTCTGATAAATTTCAAATCAGTTAATCTTGGTTATTTAGTTTTAGATCCTGACACACTCCCATCACCATCACTGAGGAATCCATTCGGCACCATTTGCATCTTCAAGATGCCACAGGTATAACAGACCTAACCCTTAACGCTTTACATACTGGTCTTTACAATATAGGTTATAGGGGTCCTGCTGATTCATTTACTTTCTTGAAAGCACATTTTTCTCCTAAAATGGAAATATCTTGTACATATTATTCAGCAGTGTATGAGCCCCTGAAGAACTGGTTGGTCAGAATTTTCTTCTAACATTGCCACTGCCTTAGTGTGCTTTTCAACAGGCCAACGGTTTAATTTTTCAAACATGATTTTCCAGGGGATGTTAAGGCATCATTCCCTAAAGAATGGGAAGTTTTTAATGTATCCCAGATTTTTGGCAGAAATCATTGCACACACCTGCACTACTTCTCATTTACATAAGAGGATACATATTTCCCATAGGCACTCACTATCTTCTATCAAAAGGGTTTTAAAGCCAAGTGCCAATTTTGTCAGTGTAGATGTTCCATTGCCCTCTGCAATGGTGAACATCACTCCAAGAAACAGAGGAGAGGGTCCTGAGCAGACACAGCCCAACATTCCTGCTTCACCCCCAGGACCCCAACCCACTCCTCATGATACACAAATTCCTTCTGATTCTTTTGTACAGCCAACACGCCCACTCAGAAACATATACAAAAGAAAAAGGGGACCAGGAGCTCCTTCCTCCTCCTCCCAGCAGCAAGAGCCATATATCCCTGTGCAGGAGGATACTCCTGCACAACATATCCAAAGGGAACCACTAGAGGAAACTCCCATCCTCACTCAGGAGGTGAACATCTCTTCAGAGATGGTTCATATGAGTTCTGTGGCTGGCACTACTGATGTCTCTGCACAAGAGGCACAGGACAGTTCCAACATAGCTAAGACCACGCCCATGGCAACAGCAAGTGTGCAAACACAAGCTGGAAGTCCCCAGAACCAAGAACAGAGGGGCCCAGAGGTTTCTACTTCTGGTATTAATGTCAGTGATAGATCACAAGCACCACAGGTGTTTTCTGATCTTGAGACTAGTCTGCAACTCATGCTTTTGACGGATCCCAAGCTGAAACCTGTTGTAGCTATGTTAGAATACCAAATGTCCATCATTGCTGCACAGGGTGCAAAAATAATGGCCCTAAAGCAATCAGAAATGGCTCAAAATCAGAGGATGGATTATCTTCATAAGGGGTTTACCCTTTGTGGAAATAAGCTCATTCAATTAGAGCGTTTGATTCAAACCCAAGGGGCAAAGGTTGTAGGTCCTTCTGACCAAACCAATGCTTCCAAAAAGGGGGAGAATCAGGAGGTTCCCAAATCAGTCCAAGCAGCTCCAACAACAACAACAGTCCAAGTAGCACCAACAGTCCCAGTTTCTAGGCTAGCAGTCCCAACAGCTTCTCAAGCTGTTAGCCTAGAAACTCAAGCTGCTCCTTCAAAAGTCACTGGAGTTGTGATCAGGGAAGGCGTTCAAGCTCCATCAAGTACAGTCCAAGCAACATCCTCTTCTGTAAAAGACAAGGGCAAGGGCATTC